>JAQIXS010003783.1:0-17056 GCA_034700785.1 Rossiulus vilnensis | reverse complement strand
GGGACTTGATTAAAAGTTCGAGTTAGCGTATTATTCTATTTATAGGAAGTCGAGTTATCGAGGTTCCACTGTATATAGAATTGACCTTGGATATTATATTGACAATCCGCTTCGTTTGTTTGCAAGTACTACAAGAATTGGGGTTGCGTAAAGTACAGTATATTTTCGAGTTCAATTCTGGCTTCCGGTTCGATATCCAATCTTATTAGTCAAATGCAGTTCTGCTATCCATGAGTAATTCTATGTAAACAGTGTATTTGCAGCTTCATACTTTCATCCATTTGCAATTTATATTTTGTTTTTAATATTAAATATCGGCGTTTTCGCAAAGATGTACGAAAATGAAAGATAAGTGAAATGTTAAGTTTTAACGCATATTATTACGATTATTCGCTGTACAATAACGACATGCGCCAAATATCACTTAGGCTTTATGTTTATCTTTGTTGCCTAAACACTTACTCAAAAGTTGTATGCTAGGTTTAAACAAGCTATATTCATACCATAAAAGTATTGGGTGCATGGAAATACATGTAGGCCTACCATGGAATGCAGCATATTATATAACGTCACATTTTAATTAGATGTAATCTGTTTTAAACTGAATTTATACAGTGTATATCGAAGACGAATGCCATTCTTCTAAGAAAGTAGTTCATGTTATTATCATAAATTGAATATTTATTAAGCGAGCAAGTTGTTATGTAGTTGACTGTCCTTTTATCGTAAAGAAAATATTTTCTTAATAAAACAAAACACTAATTAAAATCTTAAACAACTATCACTGTAACCATCATCATATTGCACTGCATTTTCCATTCTGATGCTGCTACGGTGTTTGAATTACGAATTCCATTAAATGTATTCTTCTAGATTACGTAAACAAGTATTGACACCTCAGCTCGTTCATTATTTTTCATAACTTGAACGTTCATCGGAATGTATTTCAATGCACTGCTATGAAACGTTTTTATTTTAACAACAATGTTTTGAAGCCTATTTGCTGCCTTTGTTAAAACTACTGATGTATCAAGCATTCCAGAAAACATTTAATATACCAGCATTTGTATAAACAAAGGGAATTGATTTTTTTCTTATGTTTTACAGTATGTGAAATGGTTTTGAAGAGAAAATTGAAAAATTCCAATGTTATTTATATTATGTAAAATATATACAATATATTATACAAAGCTCTATATCTGTGTTATGAATTGATAAAATTTGTTGTCTTTTCAGTGAAAATGTGCTTGTCTTGACTATTTTTCACGTTGAAATAGGTCTAACCCTTCGAATTAGCTGGTAAGTTAAAGCAATAACAATTAAAGAAAACAATGTTTCATTAAATAACTAATGATATTTTTCATCATTTAGCATCGTATATATAACGTATTATTATAATTTACAAACATGAGTTAATAGCTGATAAAAATTACCAGCCTGAAAACAGTGAGAACCTCTTTCTTCCCAAGATGGCCTCTTGAGCTATCTACGTTTGCCCGTAGAATTTTCGTATCCATGGATAAAGTTATACATGTATATATTCCCTTTTTAAGTACATTTATTATAATCATCTAGTTAACATCAAGCAACTCAAATGACAACTTACCAGTTCTTCTCTGGTAAGTGAAGAAATAACACTTGTGTGATTAAGTTCATCTTGCGCACTTCACAAAGTCTTTCAGGTTCAATTTTAAAATCTATGCATTTATACATGCAAGAATTATTGATCAGCATGCGTATTTTCTAAGAAAATAAATGTACTCGTGTGTCCACGTTTTCACAGTTATGACAGTTTCAAAGAAACGCAATGTACGATAAACAGGATTTCGGTACACCTTTGTATTCTTTTATGTATCAGTGAAGTCTTATGGATATTTAGGTGTGTTAAAGCATTTATGCAAAAATTTATTTGAGTGAATGCACTTAAATATACATTTACTATTATAATAGCAAAATAGTAATTAAACTATGAGTATTCTAAAATTAGCAAGTATTATAATATCTGTTAATGCAAATGCGTTAGTATAGGTATGCCTAACTTTGCATTAAGTTGTCAGATTTTGATTTATTGGATTTTAATGAGCGATTGCAAGATCCATTATTCATCCATTGGCGCTACAAATATCAAACGTGTTAGACGAAAACAGAAAGAAGAAAATCAATACATAAAATTCAATTAAAGCCTTGCTTTAATGGATTTTTTTTTACTTTCAAAATCCATTAACAAATTTAATAATCCAAAAAAGATTGCTAAACTTGATTCCATGTTGAATAAACCCCCATGAACCCACATGAAGCTTCACTTGTACTATTGTGGACTGTCCTTTTCGAATAACTTCAGTTTTGTTGATTTCTATCTCAAGCGTGCACTTCCGATTTCCATCCCAAGATTTTGTACTATTTCTCCAGCTTTCTCTGACTTTTCCATCATATTGGTACCCTTTCAGTCCAATGAATCGACACTTTACCAACTGCAATGCAGCATATAAAGTGAATACACCCTTTATATTTAAAATAAAATATACATGTACGTCATTTATCAAGGGCAAACTACTTATACGCTCAAAAATCATGACAATCAGATGTAATAGGTTATTAATAATCCATATACGATTTTTAACTGCCTTAATTGCACTTACAGCAAGCGTTCTTGGTAAAAATTTAACATCAGACTTTCATTAAAACCATCTAGTTAAACCACTTATAGTCAAACATTTAAGAATATCTGACGCGTTAACAAATAGAAGTTACTCAATTAGTTAATATTATTTTTTTTCATTAAGAAGTTTTATTAAAATATGCCGTAATTTGACATCCGGATTTCCGCAATTAACAGCATACATGAAGATAAATGTATGCTCAGAATTGTCTACAGTAATTCCAGTTTTTAATGCACGCTTACTCACTGCAGTGATACATGTCCATGTACAAGCATGTTGGAAATTGTAAATAAGAATCCAATACGTGTTTACCCTTTTGCCGACATCAACTTGATAAATCCTTTGAGACTAGCCATATACATGTACATGTGCATTTGCACGAACAGGTCCATTTGCATATCTATGCATATTCCATATGGCATGAACATAGTGAGATCAAATTCGAATTAATGGGCAAATATTTGAGCGTGCGAGTGATGTATCCGTCTGAAGGGCGGCGCAACTTTCATTTTCAGGAGAGCAAAGTTGTCGCTTTCCAAACAGTGAAATCCACAATCGCAAAATCCTTTTGGAAATTGAAAGGCCGCCTGTAAGCTCTTCCATCTTAAAGGATATAATTTCGAAACTATATCGATGTTGGGAAGAAATTATGAATACGGCGCTGCATTTTTTCTATAACTGAGAGATACAATACTTGGCCCGAAGATAACCAGGAAGAAAAATTGCTATTTTCCATAATCTTATTTTTGCATATTTTGATTCAGAAAATCATTTTTGAGCTGTCGCGAAATTTAACCTGTCCTTGCCACACAGATTATTTTTTTAATATTAGGATGTGATTTATGCCTTAAGGCTTGTAGGGCAGGGATTAAAGCTTGATTATTTGTCGCAATTTTTCATTTTTCAACAAGTAGGAACCCACCACGGGTTTGCGGAAGTCAAATAAAAGGGTTAGTGACTGATATAGATAAATCGTGCACTCCTTTAAAGATCAAGAGTATACAAGAAACACATCATTTATAGATTAATTTTATTTAATGTCATTTAACTTGTTGAAGCACTCAAGAAAGATAAGTAGCCACAAAATCATCTATCTGTTCAAAAAAATGCGCTAGTAAATAAAGTTGGAATCACTTATTTCAGGTCACAAAAATATATAATAGATTCTATGCAACAAACTAATGAATAATTACGAATTAATAATTCACATTATACATCTAGTGTAAATATTTATAATGCAGTATACTGTACATGTATTATTAATTCATCGATAACTTACGATAAGGATTCAAAGCGGCAGAAAATATCTTCATCGCCACATATTGAGCGCGAGTGAAATACGAGCATATTACTTAAATTACCATTCAACAGCGTCACATTTTTTCTATGCATATTATTCTTGTGACAAAAAATAAACCGCCAAATTTACATAATGCCCGATAGGTTTAGATAGGTAAAGATATCTTCTTAAGACCTTGAATTTACGATCCATGCTTATAATAATGGAGCAGCAAAATGATTGCAGTCCATAAAAAGTCGCGAATTCAGGGCACAAATAATTGATCAGAAAAATAATATGGGAATGAACATCCAAGACCTTGGCCGGTGGACTTTGTTCACTTTATTGTTACCGTATAACAAATTTAGGAATTATCGTAATGAAACTCTTTCATGTACATGTACATTCGTAGCATAATCAACTTTCTACACGTTGTACATGCATAAACTCAGGCATTTCACCTAACATCTAAATGACACCAGACTATGAATTAATTTCGCTCTAGATATCTTTCTATTTTTTATTTAGAAAGTACAGCCGCGATGACCTTTGTTGATTCAAATATCATGTAATCAGGTGTATGCACTATGATGATTTACAAACTACTGCAGTGAGCATGGGAAATGAAGCTATTGAAAATGTCTCAGATTAAAATCAGGTCACATAAAAGTATTGTTGAATTGATACAATTCATTAAAACAATGGCAAAATAAACATGTTTTTCTAAACAGATTTGTGCCGCATTTCGAAATTACAAGTAAAGTCACTTACAAAGTGAAGCTGGAGAATGTATTCTGCTGAAAACATTTTATAATTTAATTTGATGGTGTCTTCTCTAGCCATTTTATCTTATGTTTAATAAGTTGTCCAAAATGATTATTTAAACGCCTGCATGATTTTCCAGAGCATCCTTTAAAACTGCTATAAAAGCATTCTTAAGTAATGATTAAGCCTTTCTCCATTTCGTATGCTTACTCTGCTAAAAGTTAAGGCTGATTACAAAAGAGAGTCCTAATTAAAAGTTAATTTCAACAGACGACAAGCTTAATGGTGCATGCAGAAAATGTAATTAGAGAAGCCAACTATCGTGAAAGTTTATAAATAATCTAATACTGAAGAATAATATAAAAGCTACATTGAACCACTCATGAAGAAACTGTTAAGCCAAATTTTGCAGTTTTGTTGAAAGTATAAACAGAAAACGTACAGTAGAAACCTTCAAATTGCTTATGGCAATGATGCAATTTCCTCGTCGAATATATAATAACGGGTCATTTCCTGTAATATCCTCTCCACATCCTAAATTAGATTCAATAATTCATTTTAAGCAACACCTTATTCGTCAATAAGAAATCAGATACAGAAGGATAAATGGATGAGGATTTTAGTACCCTCGCAGCATTTGGATATTCTGAAAATAGCAAAATCTTGTCACCGATAAAACTGTTTTAGAATAATATATATGATTTTCAGAAAGAAGATGAATGATTTTCAGAAAAATCATTCAAGATATAGAAAGGTATCTCTATTTCAATCGATTGTGAGATTGAGTAATTTATCTAAAAATTAAAAATGTATTGCTTTTATTTAAGCGCCTGGACATGAAGCGCCACTATGGGATTAAATACTAAGGCAAATCAATTACTTTGGCATGATAGAAAACTAATAAGTGACTAATTTAGTATTCATCACATTCAATAAAAAATCATTAAGAAGATCACTTACACCATCATTACACCTGCAATAAATCTATATTCAATGCAATATTGATGAGTATGGATTTTAATTCCAATTATACTTTGAATGCACGAGCTTGTGCATATTTCTTTATGTATTTAGCATATTATAGTTGTTTTTTAACATATATATATATACATGTGCAGTAGGTATGCATTTAATTTTAAAATTTTGACAATACAAACCATATCATACCATTTTTGTTTTATATAGAATGCAGCGCTATTCAATGCATAGCAGTTAAGTGGTGGTGTTCTAAAATACCAAGTTCGTGTTTGCCAAGAGCCCGTATGAACCATGATATGTACATTGATATGTACATTTATCTCTCAAAAAACAGTTTAAAATAATATATACGGTATATATTGCAGATATTTATTCTCTTCGGTACATACGACGCAATTTCGTTCGAACGAATGAACTTTTGCCAGCATACCAACGAAGATAAAAAGTGTTTTATTTATACTCGGGACGGCATGTAAGACGGTTGAACTTGGTGTTTCTAACCATTTTAAAAAGTCATCTTAAAAGATTTCGATCACCGTCAAACGTGTATCAGTTTGGAGGATTGATGAAATGCATTGAAATCGCTCTGACATCGAAAAACTAATCTATTTGGTTTTCATGGCAACGCCATTTAGGCTTGCGTCCATTTATAATGCAATATCCCCAGAGGATTTGGTCGACCGGAACTCTAAAAAAATATCCCATTTTTTTCTTTTTTTACAGAGCGTCTATATGTCACTGAAACAAGCGCAATGTTTGTTTTGAGGAAACAGATCCGCCTTTCTAAATCCTCTTTCAGAGAATTAAGACAGGAATATCCCGCTCGAAATTTACAATTAATTCCTTTTTAAGACCAAGCTTGTTTACGACTGCGTTTGATATCGAAAAATATGGATTTCGGTTCTAAATCCAAGATTATTACTGTGTTTTGCACTAGGTGAAATATTAGAAAGGTCCCTCTTGTTAATAGCAATCCAACTCAATTCAAAGCCTAGTTTTTAAGCACACAATGAAGTTATTTTAAACTAATTGGATGTAAAATGTAGCCTAACAGAGTATTTAGATAACAATGAAATAATCTGGTCTGCTTCCCTTCCCCCTCCCATTCCTATCCCAAACAAATAACCCTATCAACCGGCACATGGTGGTTTCTAGGACTAAACAACCTGTGGCCTAGAGCCGGATGCCCGGATCCAACCCACATCCCCGAAACAAACAAAAAATTACTCGGCACCAATGATCTATAATAATTTATCAACGTAGTTCTCTTAATTGATTATCAGTACATGTATCTCTAAATAAAATTAGAAAAAAATATTAGCTTCTGTCATCCCATTAGATTTTGGTGAAATCACATAAAACGCTGTGCAGGCCTAAAACCAAATATAAAAACACGAACAAAAATATTGAAATCGTTTTTTTGTTGAATGTAAATAGTGCATTTTTGTTTTCATATTATTAACTTCTGAGAGAAAATGTGGTTTGCAAGTAAACTCCCAATTATCTAGCAGTTATGTTTTCCTTTTAAAGTAACCTGCATTACAATATACTGCTGTAGTAAGCGAGAAATGGTTTAATAATGCCCATAATGAAGTAAAACGAAAGCAAAGCTTTTATAAACAGACAAAGTAAAATTCCGAAAACAAGACCAATAAGTATATCACGATTTTTTGACGTGCTTGATATTCAAGTTTCACGCCATGGCTACTTATTTTCTCACTTTGAGCTTTTTCTAAGCCTCCGATTCGCAATCTTCGTGCACATTTCGAATTAGACTTTCCGCCATTAAAATTACCTCATTTATTGCCTTTCGTCGCCGACATTATTTCGAAGCAGGAAACATTTCACGCGTTTTAGTGCCTTCATTCGTTCATTTTGGAGCAATTTCCAGACATTCATCATTTTAGAAGCCCACTTTGGTAGTTAAAATAACTTTTGCAGACGCGGTTGGAATTCACTTTGCTATTTAATTTCAGGCAGAAAACACCTCTTATTGCCATTCAAAATTCTCGGCACGATACTTGTTACAACTTAGTAAAATGCACAATTGAGAAATCTTAAGTTGTTTCTTGCGCTGCATGTTAAGTGAGGAGAGATTTGCCATTCGACATACCGAGAAAGAACGGAAGGTAGAAAAGCAAGTTGGCTAGTCAAATGCTCACATTACCAAGCCAAAAAATGAGTGAAACTATTGTAGATACCGTAGTGGGTACAGTCAGCAGCATTTTCCCAATGCTTCTTATACGTCATGAATTGCATTATATACTGAGTGATCCATTAGATATTAAAACAGTGCAAGAAGGCTTGTGACGTAGCTTGGATTAACATTTTTAATAAGTACATTGTCTATTTTCTGAAGCCGTAAAATTATTTCAAGAAAACTCGCAAATGCATTTCATATTTAGACAAATATTTATGTTCAAAAACTACAAGTTGTACATTGAAATACGCATTGAGACAACCCTTTGCAAGGAGAATACTTTACTTGCATGGCCTGGCAGCATTTCGTTTTGTTAGACAGAAAGTATTTTTGATAAATAAAAGGAAAGTATTTTCGAAAAGCTTTTTCTAACAACTAGAGAAATATCAACTTATCGCACATTCACACGCGATATTATTTCATATACCGCCTGCATTAACAATGCAATCCCCCGCCTGAGCTCCCAACCACTCCATATCTCACATTTACATTGCTCTTTGACACCTCCAGAGAAAGACACATCACTTGGGTAGATCAAATTTTAACTCGCAAGTTTCTGACATCTTCGTCTGGCATTTCGTGGGCCAAAATTTGAGTGAATTAGAGAGCGAAGGTGTTACATGTTGCCGCAGATAGAAATAGTAGAAATACACATGTCAAACGTACGCAGAGCGGTCCCATGAAGAGTTTTTTTTTTATTTAAGTCTATTGAATATGCCCTTATACAAAACGTCACGCTCCAACCAACTGCCAAGAATATATCATAGATGGCGTTCGAATTTGTTAAACATGCTCATTTTGTCGCACTACATATGTAGTACACAAAATTGGTAAATTATTATGCAATTATAATGCAACAGAGAAGCTTCCGTTAAACTTCTCATAAATCACCGTAAATATCTTTCCATAAACCTATTCACACACTGAGTAGATTGCAATCATCCACATGTATAGGCATTTATGTGCGAGTACCCGCAACCAACTATTTCCTACAATTTGCACAAGCTTTGCATTACAGGTATTGTATTAACTAAAATATTATTTGTGATTTTCACAAAATCTTTTCCTTTTTCATAAAACAAATCGAACAATCTTTCAAGAGCTTATTGATATATTCTGCATATGGAAATAAATCCGCAATACTGTCCAATTTGAATACTGTTCCAATTGAACGTTGTTATTTACTATGCAAAACATTATTATTAGCATTGTTCACAGTTTTTTAGCACAAAGATGTCATGTGTAGGATTGTAGGAAATCTTAGGAAAGATGTAGGATTATCCTTCCCATTATGCAAAATATCTACTTGATATTGATTAAATGGGTATCCATAGATTTTGACAATTCTAAATGAAATAAGAAGATAGTCAACTGGCATTTGTCATGCAGACTTATGTGAGTAGAATTGCTTTAAACAGCAAAATTCTTTGCGAACACGATACCCTCTTTCAAGAACCATATCCATAGGTCATAACTCATAAATATAAATAAAACACGCCTGTTGAAACAAAACCGCCAGCGTAAAAGCAATTTTCTATTAAGCAACAAATCCATAGTATCACATCACACAATTTTCGAATAGGTACAGGGCGAATAAGAATTATTGAATTACATGGATCATAATACAATTGTATAACCTTAGAAAACGCACTGATATGAGGTCAATCAGTAAGAATAAGAGAATAAGAGAAATAAAGATTACGGACTATTTCCTCATATAATAATCATTCTTTAACAATAAGATAATACAATCTTAGTGTATTATCCACACTAAGTTTGTCTTGAAGCAATCTGTCCACAGTACATGTGGAAATGCATAACACAGTTGTAAAAAAAGAATTTACATGTACTGCACTAGGCTAAGGATGTTGTAAAACTACTTGGCATTCAGTACATTGTATGTTTTTCCTACTATATTTACATATATATGAAGACGCTTTCTATTTCACATATGTTGGAAATTCCATTGCAGCATTACTGTCCAGTTTCAATAGTAAAAAAGAGCTTTTAGCTCATCCTGAGACCAAACAGTTCATAAATCGTCTCTTTCTAAAATTCTTGGTCATATTTTCTCGCTTTTCTACACTCCACGACACATGTGATCAATGCGCGTTTTGTTAACACAAAACATGATGGGGCATGTATAGGTCAGGTTAAGTTTCAAATGAGTGCTAGGAGGTGGCACCAGATGGCATAAGCTCTGGAAGGCGTTATGCAGCGTAAGCTTTTGTCGCTACCATGAGTTTCTTTGTTCACATATGGCAGGATTTCCATTTGCGTAAAGAAGAGGGCTACATCACAAAACGATGCAATGATAGATCAATACTATTATCAGAAGGCGATGGCAATGGCGAAGGGGGCGTTATCAATCTTATGGTAGTTTCTTTTGATGGCAAATAAAGCAGCGTTGGTAAAAAGATTTGTACTTATTCTCGATATCGAGTGAAGTCGAAAAATAAGGGCGAAAATATTTACAAAGGTGAAAATAAAAAGAAAAATGACGCTGCAACGGAGCATGGTGGGATTATGGATGCTAGTGATCCCATCACGTACCATTTCTTACACTACTAATCATACATGTATTTACAAACCATCCATTTGATGGAATCTTTCAAAACTGGATATAAAAAGCATTTTGGCAATATTTATGAATATGTATCCATTCCCCAACAAAGGAACGATGTCTGCACCTTGATGGATATTTTCAACTGGCGCCATTTAGTAGTAGTATAAAAATTCCTGTTTGTCAGAAAACTATGGGAAATGTTTAGTCAAGAATCACAGTTACAATACACGAATTATCCTTAAGGTTTGCTTATTATCTTGAAATTCTTTATAAGTGCAATTCGGTTTCTTTTTAAGCAGCCAGCTCAAACAAATATAAAAATCCTCAGTTTAGTCAACTTTTCAGGTAATATTTAGTCAATCTCCTCAGCTAGAATTCTATAGGAATTATCCTTAAAGTTTTGTTTCTACCAAAAAATTCCGGAGAAGTGTAATTCGGCTTTTTACAGCAGTCAGCTCAAACATTTGCACGAAATGAATGGAATCCGCACTAGTATTGTTAAAGAACACAACAAAGTGCGTTTCTGTTTTCAGCAACTTATCATCAAAAATAATCCCGGGTCTCTAAGTGCATCCATCGTCCTTGATTTGTATTTCTTTTTTTAAAAAAAATAGTCTTGCGATTAGGAGATTCCTTTTTCGCCTCAAACTTCTTCACAATCTCAGGCAGTGTACTGAAATGACAAATCGATGAGACAAGCAAAAAAACGTTAAAATAACATGGACAAAAATGTTACACTTGGTTACAAAAATCGAAGCTAAAATGTGCATCGCAAGACTATTAAAAGTTGCTTAATGAAGAAAGTGGGTAATGGATAAATGGTGGATTAAAATGCACGAATGACTGAGTTTCAGATAGAAACATTTTAAGAGCTTGTTGAATTTTAGTTCGTAAAAGAAGAAAATGATATTTCATTCTAGGAGAAATTCAATAAAAAACACGGTTGGTAATAGTTCACAAGTCAATGGTATTTGCAGCATTTGTAAAATGTTGGTAATAAATACGTTGTGACTGCAAAATAAACTGTCGAGCGAAGATAACGACCATCCATATGCACATTGACCTTTAAATTGGATCGTTTTGTTACAGTCATTAACCATTAAATGGATTGCTTGCAACGTCAACAGCAAAATTATTGGTTACGAGCAATTTAAGAAGATATCGAAACCTATAACATTCAATCATTTTATTGATTGATTATGTTCAATGGCTTACAGAAACTGTTCTAAATTTCAACGCTATTTCTAAATATTGCAAAATGTCTGCACAGTATTCTCAAAGATGGCAATTAACTTAATTCTAGATTGTTAGGGCCCCAGGGTAATATAATTTTCAATTCACGTAAGTTAATGCTATGAGCTTAATAGATGTTCGAATCGAAACTATCTCGGTTGTGAAAACATCGCTCCGACAAATATTTTAGTCAATTTGTTTTATTAATATTAACTTTATGACAGCTAAGAATATTCCAGACTCAAAAGTAAAAATAAAAGCATAATTGACAAATTTCAGTATTAGGAATGAATATGAGAATTAGTGTAAACATGATATGTGTGTAATTTATCCGTATGATGACTGTCATTATAGTTGTTTCTATGACATATCAAATGAAGCAGCTAACAATTGATTGGGCGGCCACTGTGTTAAGTTGAGTTGAATGTCCTAAGGAAAAAAATCAGCCAATCAATTTACAGTATAATACAGGCATAAACATTGCATGTTATTTCATGAACTAGAATGATAATGAGCCTTCTGTGCCTGTTTTCCTTGTTTTGCAGTGTTCCGTAGATGACTCTAATAAGCACGAACGAGAAAATTGAACTTATGGGTAATTCTGCATGCATATACAGATTTAAATGTCTATGAATCTCATTATCAAAAAACAGGCGATCACTATAGACCACTCACAACCACGTTTCTATATTATTTCAAGCGGGAAGTGCAACAAAGTAGAAGTAAGTAGACGAGCAAAAGCAATAATGTCAAACTACTTGGAATTCTGTTTATGAAAATACCAAAAGGCGTATTTGCATATAAATATGAAGAAGGGTGATATGCAAATAACTGCTACCCCACTTTACCTGATAAAATATAGACAATCAGTTAGATGCTAAAAATAAAAACATGAATGGAAATATGCAACCTGAGTATTTTTCCCCCGAAATGCTGATTGCTTACTAACATTGTTTATCGTAGGCTTATCCTAATTTCAAACATAAGGACAAAAAAATTGTCTCGCCTAACATCGACAGCCTCACTAACTAATCATTTTGCTCTCATTAAAACGCCACACACGGGCATAATAGGAATAGCGACTTTTTGGTGAGGAAAATTACACTCATAGGAATTTTACATCATTCTAAACATAATTTTAAAAGGTAAAAAGTGGAATATTTAAACAACTGACTGCGAAGTATTTTTTAGCATGCTATCTTACGAATTCTACCTTGTGTATACCGTTGCACATGTAATTATGAATACCTATTTTTATTTTAGGAATTCATTTCACCTTAATTTTGCTTTTCAAAATTTAAAACATGTTTGTTTGTTAGGCAATTAAAATGGATCAGAAAGTGGTTAAAATGATATCAAAGCATTTGTTTCATATTGCACGTGTCACCCCATCCGAAAGTGACCACTTTCGAATAGAAAACATTTATGCAATCAAATAGTCAAAATAGAATAGGTTACATGTACATTTTCTTAGACTTGCAAACAACTAAATGTTAAGCTTATGAAGAATAGTCATGATCTTCGACGATAAATAGCTTAGATTTTGAAACACATATGCGGTGTAAAATAGCTAAAACAATGTAAATAAATATGTACGTGATATTCATTAACGTTATGCCTCTGTGATTTATAATGAAACAATATTCACAATTATGCACATGCAAGGTTGAATTAAGTGAATACACTGTGCATACATGTTAATGCATACTAGTATCTCTTTCTGTTTCTTTCTTACAGAGGACAATATCTATAGACTAAATAAAGTTAACTCATCCAAAACATGAACTTAATTTATAAAAAGCTAGTTTACTTCAATAGGCAGGTGAATAGCTTATGGCATTGCAAATCTAGCAAAATGGATATGTTGTGGATATGCACTAAAGGAATTGTAAAAATACCATAGAATGTTATAAACAAGTTCTGGTTATTTCACATGTAAGTTTCTTCGTCAATTAGCATTCTAGCAGTGCTATGTTTTTGTTGGCCTTTATAATTCATTCGTATGAAATGCCTATTTTTCAGCAGAACACTTTTTTGTTGTTGCCAAGTGCCGTTCAGCGAAATAATGAAGTGGGGGAAAATATAACGTTAATACCAGCAAACGAAGTTTAGAAAGAAGTTTAGTAAGACACATTGTAAAGATGTGATGCTATATAATCAGGTGGGTGCAAGGAGGCAAGTGGGTGTAAAGGAGATGAAACAACTCCCAGGGTGGTAATGAGATCGTCTGATCCGAACAAAAGAAATGGTTTTACTTAGGGTTTCTTAATATGACTGGCTAGATCTCAGCTACTATTCTACAGAAAGACACAATTTACTACACTTGATATTACAATGATAGGTACTGAATACAAAGTTTTGCGCATATTTCTCAATAATATTAGCCTATACTTTAAGAAAGTTTCTTTTTGGCTGATGGTATTTAGATTTTTTTAAATATTTTTAGACTTTTCACCCCTTTCACCACTTATGCTAATAAACAAACTATTCATACATAGTACTGATGCAAGCAAAATATCATATCGCAAGTACGCAAGTACGTACAGTAACACATTAAATCACAAAATGCAATTTACAGGAGAAGCAAATTTGTAAATTGCTTTCAGGAGTTATAAATCTACCAGTCCTGCAAAATCTATAGGGTTCCACGATGTGCTGTTTTCTCTGAAATGTTGCTTCCAAACTAGTCTGAACTGCTCACAAAATAAATAAAACCAAAATGACTAAGAATAGTAAATAGAATGGTTCAGTGAATACCAGGCTTTTTTATCTGGATTGCATCTACTGTAGAATTCCTTGTCTTTCTGAGACATCAATGCATCCACAAGGTAAGTGTATACTTAATGCCCAGAAGAAACATCGAACATAATAAATTGCATGTCCAGGTAATTGTATTAATATCCAGCTTCCATAAAACTAATTAAATTGCGTACAAACTCGAATAATCATATCTTCCATTCATTTGTTTGATCAAAATAAAAATTGGCCGATTGATAGGCCTCCTAAATGCCCCACGCCGCTTCCTAAAGTAGAAAAATTAATTTAAAGCTTTCATCATACTATTGCCAATATTAGTTTTAGGACTCGCTGTCAATTTTTACAGGTAAGTCGCTTCTTATAAATGCATACTAGATAAGTAATAAAATAAACAATAAGAAGTTAATTAAGTAAAAACCACGTAAGCTGATCTAAGCAGCGTTTACATAATGAGAATGGGCGCAGGCACTACATTTCATATGCAAAGCACGCTTTTACAGAGATAATTATTAAATGGGCAATTCCCAACTTGCAATGTCTTTGGAGAAATGCCCTCAGCAATCATGATGAGTCGAGTACTTAAACTGAAATACAATAGTTGAAACCAGACAAATCGTTGTAACTAAGTTCCTTTTCAGTTTTCAGCATGTCTCATCAAAATGATTTTGAATTATGCTTATACATGTATTATGTACAGTCGATTCCGCAGGTCCTGGCCAAAATGCCTATACCTACCATGTATTAGCTTTTCGAACTAACGAACACTGTATGGCAAAAGCCTCGATATAGCGAACAGAAATTCGATGTGATTGGAATTTTTACATAAACTGTCAGATTATTGTAGCTTGAAATAGATTTAAAATGAAGCTGACTTGAATTGCGCATGCATTCATGGTGTGCAGCGGAAAACTGAAGTACCGTTGGGACAAAGGTCATCCAGTCGATAAAAACCACTAAGAGTCATAAAAGTCATGAAACCTAACCAAGAGCAAAAATATGCATAAAACAGTCATCTCAGTATAACGAACTCTCGATATAACCAACGAATGTCCCATCCTCTCTTGGCGTTCGTTATGTAAGAGTTAAATGTAAAAGTGAGAAAGCTAAGCATGTAGTAAGATAAGGGATGTTAATACATTAATGCATTTTTAAGAATTGTTATGTCTAAACTAAAAAAATGATGACTTACACCTCCAAATTTATGGATAGTTTGGCGATATTTTTGCTTATTTTAATAAGCTATTACTCTTCCAATTCAAAAGAATAATTTAAAATTCATAACACAAAAATCTTTTGATAGAAATGCATACATTATTACTAAGATATCTTCATAATCTTAATGAAAAGGATAATGACGTTTGTGATTAATGCAACTTCTTCAGCTTCTAAACTTTCTGGTTTTCTAATCAGAAACATGCTACCGGAAATTAATAATTTTAATTTCTTGATTAAAAAACAGCATTATGTACTCGTAGCAATTAAAATATGTAAAAATGTATCTATTTGGAAATCTCGAATCAAACAAAAGATGAAAAAGATAAAAAATCGTATAAGTTAAACTATAAATATGTATACGTTAGTCTTATTTCATGGACAGTTTAAGATGTTTTTACTCGCAGTGCAAGTGCAACAACGCGTGAAATCGATCGACTTATCAACAGAACGTTTCTTGACAACGAAACTTTCATACAAGAACATGTATTATTAAGCTATGCGCATAGCTAATGATGCTAGCCTTACTTTCTAGCGTTAACATAACGACGATCTGCATATATACACTAGTTTTATCCTAATCAAGCCTTGGCTTAAATGTGCGACTATTTTAAAGGGCTAATTCGTTTAATTAGTGCTAAATTTCAATAAAACATTCGGTCTCATTTTCAAATCGAAACACGAATCTTGGACGCATTTTGCACGCAATCTACAACTTGTACGAGCGAATGAAGAGCAGCGAGAGGAAATTAAACGCTTAGAGTTGCTTGTCTCAGGAAACAGCAAAACTAATGAGCAGTCTGCAATGCAAACGTTTAAAATTAAACTTCAGGTGATTTTAAGTCAATCAAGCTGTGCGAGCAAAGAGAGCAAGGCAGTTTCGTTGAATAAAAAAAAGATTTCAGTAATTTTATCGACCCATGTTCAACAGTGATTTGGCAATTAGCCGTTGATGATGAGATGCAACACTTAGCCATCAACATAACGTTGTTTGCATTATGTATGCCAACACGTTCTCTTGGGACATGGCGAAGCGTTTTGAGATAATGCAATGAGAGTTTTCCACAAAAGTCCATTAAATGCCATTGTGACACAAATTAACTAGAATTGCATTGTATGTTTAACATTTTAAAAACTTTTATTTAATCTTTGGTAATACAGCTGTACACGGAGTTAACATTTAAATTGCACATTGACTTTTTTTTTAGTAAAACATATTATACTGTTAGCTTTATTCGTAATTGCGAAATATAACGATATAAAAACATATACCGTATTACCGCGCCTATAGCTGCCGGCCGTTATAATTGAAAAACGCTTGTTTTTACCTAATCAAAAGTGTGCGAATTTACTCGAATATACCGGCCCTTCAAATATACCGGCCGGCAGCTATAGGCGCGGTAATA
>JAQIXS010003782.1:0-17060 GCA_034700785.1 Rossiulus vilnensis | reverse complement strand
GACCGAAAGGGTGGGGGAAAGCAGTTACCTTGGCAACTGCGTCGTTGTGCAGCTGCGCTCCCAGCTTGCAAATCGGGGCACCCTTTGACCTCGTCCGGATCCAGAGCTATAATAAGCTTTCTTAATGAGAAACAAGTTTTTCATTACGCCCCAAGGCGAGGGCGCGCCTGATGACGCTTCAAACATCCTCATCCCGGAAGGGAAAACGACGATTGGTAGAGGGTCTTTCCTGGACGTACGTGCGACATTCGTTTGGAGACTTTGCCTTGTAGCTGTCTACAATTTTTGAATTTGTCCAAAATTGAAAATTCCCCACTTTGTTTCAGTGCTCCGAGAAGAGGGTTTCGAGGGCTCACGCCGTTCTCGAAGTGACGCCCGAAGGCGAGCTTTTCATCACTCCCGTGGGTATCCATGCTCTGGAATCGTGAACGTGTGTTTGTTGACAGTGATGGGGATCGAATGCAACATTCTGTACTGAAAGCTCAGTGCAAGAGATAATTGGCTTATTGAGGATCCCTAAATTACTGAGAAACTGACTTTCAGTACAGTATGAATTTGGATTTAACTTTTGGAAGAAGATGAAAAAAAAATGCAGAAATCTCGAAAATCATTGGACTGCTATTTGCCAGAATTCAACCAGAATCACATAGTTGAGGTCGGATTTATTTATCCCAATTTTACATAATGACTGAGGAACTGACTTTCAGTATGAATTTGGATTTAGCGTTTGGAGAAAGATGAAAAAAACGCAGAAATTTCGAAACTAATTGGACCAGAATCTCTCTACATTAATTTAAAAATAAAAAACTACGAGAATTTAGAATTCCACAAAAATATCGTGACCATTGCAATATGTTCTTAAACCAAACTAACCTACAGGAGTTTCAATAATTACAAACGTTCAAACATTGCATCTTGATAAACTGGACGTTTGTAGACTTTAGAGAATTTTAGAAAACCGATTGTTTTGGGCACCCTCGGTTCAGACTAATGAGAATGGACTCGATGCTCAGTCCATCGAGACATACTTTCAACACTTTAGTTTCCTGGATGGAGGAGTTGCATGTTTCAAGGATTAAGAGTATCCAACTTACTTTTCCAGACGCACGTCAACCCGTGCTTCTACCACGAAAAAGGTGTGCTCGAACCCTTGGTGGTCCTGGCCAAGGGCGACCCCCAGAGGCTGCATCCTGGTGATCAGTTTTCTCTGCTGCCAGATTCGGTGCGCTTCGCAGTTGGCGTGCAAGCTGGAGCTGAACATAAACAGAAAAGGTTAATTTGGATTAATGCGGGGTTGTCTAGCTTCATCACTCTAGGGCCCAAAAGTCTTCGTGGTATGAAAAAAAAAATGATTTAAGTTATTATGCGTGGTCATAAGCCTAGATTTTGGGCCCTGAAACACAAAGTAAACGCCATGAGGTTATTACAGCATTTACCACGTTTATATCACAGTTCAACCCGGCTTTAATTTCAGTTTGGAAAACGGTGCATTGGCTAAAGAACCGGGGGAAGACCACCAGGAAAATACCCAAACGACAGCCATAAAAAGTATGATGCAAAAGGATTCTGCTAATGTTCATTTTCTTGCAACACTTTTGCTTTAACGTGTTTTTTTTACCCAACTCAAAGAATGATGTTAACATAATATCTGTTCTGTGGGGGCTTAAATAACGTCTGCAAAAGTATCGCCAGAAAAATCAAGATCCATGAATGCTGATGTTAGAGTTAGTTTTAAAGCAAGTATCTGCCAGGATAAGAACTACAAAACATTATCCTACACATAAATGCGGCACTCAAAAGTAAACCAGAAGTTAAAAGATGCATGAATTTCCATGGTTCAATTCAAAAGCAGTGTTTTTAAAAGTTTTATTACCGTGCATATTTATCTTAAAAGAAACTTGTACGTTTTAATCTGTCTCTAGAAGAACCATCCCCAATGGAAGATGAAGTCCGAGTGAAAGTGGAACAAGATCACCCTGCTGCTGTAAGTCCCTTTTCCTTGTTAAATTCATCAAAAACTACCTTATCCCGCCACTTTTCAGCAGTCTTGAATCAATCTAATCCCCAGTCGGAAACCGAAGATTCGTCAGAGATAAAATCAAGCAACCGAACTTTACCTGCTTGGATGGTAGCTGCAAGTAACGAAGATTCTTCGGCAGAAAAACCCGGTAAGCGAGAGCCGATAAATCGTTGGCTGTGCAAAAGTTCTGCTTATCTTTCCAGTTTGCTTGTTGACCAAAAGGATTTTTCTGATCCTAGTTTCGAAGAAAAGGGCACCGAAACAGAAACTAAAAGAACCCAAAAAAGAGAAAGATGGCGATGCCGGTAGGTTCCCTTTCAGGTCTGGTATTAGATTTGACAATATCTTGCCTGATCGATTAGCATTCTTTTAGTGTCTGGAGAGGAGGACGAAAAGGCCGGAGCTTCATCGCCAAAACCTGAGAATGGAGAGGGTAAAAAACCTCCGATTACTGTGAAGCACGAGATTAGCGATGACGATGTCAACGAGGAATCGGAAACAGAGGTCATTTACTAAGCAATCTTACTAAAAATGCAAATCTTGAAATGGAACGCCATTGATGACAACGTGCATGTACTTGTCTTTCTCCATTTTTAGGCAGGTGATGGTAAAGCTGCATTTGGCGGCAAACGTAAAAATACACCAGGGGACGATGCATCAAGGATCAAGCGTAGGAAACCTTGTGAATATGGAAAAAAGTGCTACAGGTACTTGTGGAAAGCTTTCGCAACATTTTACACATTATACTGACACTATTGCCTCAATTGCTTACTTTAAACACCAATTTTTCCTCAGTACAGAATTCTCCGTGCAATTTGAAGGGAAAAAATACATTTTTCAAGTTTTATTTCTTCATAAATTAACGGAACGTTTTGAAATTAGGCGAAACACTGAAGGTGGCAGCATACGACCAATTCTGTACAGGGGAAAATAATCGTGTGTGGAAACCTCAAGTTATCTGCTTTGTTGCGCAGGAAAAATCCCACGCACTTAAAGACTTGCAGTCATCCCGGGGACGAGGATTACGCTTCTGATGCGGAGGTTGAAAGCAAAAGGCAGGGCTCGGACGAGGACTCCAGACCAGAATGCATATTCGGCATGGACTGCTACAGGTTTGGCGCTCGCATATTAACCCTGGAAAAAAGTAATGCAACATTTCTGAATGCTTTCCCCGGCTTACCCCCGTAGGAAAAACCGCAAGCACCGCGAAGAGTTCAAGCACACACAGAGGCCGCAGAGAAAAGCTGCGCGGGAAGCAAGACGTGAGTGCAACAGCGTACTTAGTCGCTCCATAATGTCCATAGTTTACCAGTTTACTTCGTTTGACGTACAGGCAAAACGGCAGCCCGCGATGTGGACAGCGAGGACGACTCGTTCGAGAGCAGCTTCCTCGACGACGACTCCAACGATGATTCCAACTACTCCCCGGACGACGAGGACCTGAGAACGTTGAAAAAGGAGGCCAGGGAATTCACATCGAACAAGAAGTTGTATGAGATGAAGTCGTAGCAGGGTCATCGCATCATATATATCGACAAATTTGACAATTTTTCTCAATTTAAGCAGTTGTTGTAACCTTATCTAAAGTTTATTTTGTGTTACCTACTGGTTTCCTGCTGGATCATCAGGAACAAGCATTCCGTACAGACATTAGTTCATATGGAGATTCATTTATTAGAAAAACTTCAATAAATGCCAGATCAATGGAAAGTGTTCATTTTGGCCATTGGCCAAAGTTATTTCTTTGTGGCACTACCAATGGAATAAGGAACTTTTCATTCCGAATATGGTTATGGTGGCGTTAAATAAGCGACGCTCACCTGGTCCATATCTGGAACGCCTGCTAATACTTCAAACAGCTTCAGGCAGATTCACGTATTGTTCGCTTCGGTGTGAATCTGGCCTTTGTAACTTTTGGAATTTGTTTGTGACAATGTGAACCAAAATATTCACTCAAGCCCAAACCAAAATGATACTTCGAATACTTTTGTAATTGCTAAATTTATTTCCTCTCGTGAGGTTTCACAAGTTTATTTAATTTGTATAAGTAAACTGAACATTTTAATTATTCATTATTTCATAAATTCATAATTCCTTGATAATTCAAAATTCATTAAAAAAATCATTGGACAAACCTCGTATAACGAGAGATACTTCTACATACAAGAGGATCTATGAGCCCATTTCAACGATTTCTACAAAGAAAAACTGTGTAAAAGATCCTCGAATTTTTACGAAGAAATTCTTAGAAATTGATTTATTTCCAAGGAGAATAATACTGTATTGTTCAGCTTACAGCTGTCGTTTCAATAGCACGTCTTTCCTCCAATGAAATATTGCTCCATTGGTTTATCTTTTTAACTAACAAGTACATTAGCTCTCTTTAAAGCAACAGCTGCAATCCAAACTTGGATGGCCTACAACCTCCTCAAGCAGAGGTCCCATGGCGTCCTCAGGGCAAAGGCCCCCAAACCTGTTTCTCTTGTCGGCGAAGGATTCACTTCGATTCCTCTCAGCATCAGTGTCCATCGCTCTCGCAGTCGTCCGGATAGCTGTCCACAAAGCTGCGCAATATGGCGTCAGCAACAGCCGACTCCGCGACACTGCTGGCGTCCGTGGAATCTTTATTGCGATCCTTCACCTCCTCCACTTCAATCTCCGTGACTGAAGAATCGCTACAGTTTGGATCTTCTGCGTCCAGCTTTGACTCGTGCAAGCGGATGGGACTCTGCACCTTCACAACGCCTGGGGAATTAATGGCAACCTGTTCGATATTCGGCAGCTCCACCACCTCTTCTTCTTCTTCCTTCTCCTCGTCCATTTCCTCTTCCTTCTCCTCGTCCATTTCCTCTTCCTTCTCCTCGTCCATTTCCTCTTCCTCTTTCTTGTCAGAAACATCGGAGGAAACGGCAGGCAATTCCTAGAAAATCAAGCGAAAGACCATCATTAGTATTAAACCGAGCTTTAGGAATCTACGTAATCTGGCTTAAATTACTCTAATCAGGCTAATTTCTGAAAACAAAATTCTCTTAGAGTTTTCCAGGGTCATATTCTTATTTGTTCCTCGTTCATAGAAATAGTTTAATAGCGGTAACAAATGAAGTTTGCAAATCATTCCAAAATTAGTATTCATTATTGGGAGTGGTGAAATTGTTATTGGACAAATCACGTTTTGTGCAGTTTTAGGATTATATTAAAAGAAATACAAGATTACAGTCGATGTTAAAAAATTTCAAATTCCTGGCGTTATTCAGGTTTTCCAAGTGAGTAGACACAATATGTAAGATTCTTCAGAATTCCAAGGAATCTGCAACAATTTCAGTACAATTCAAAAGGAACAAAAGAAATCACCTTGCTTGATCCGTTTTCCACGAGCTCTTGGGTGTTTGAATTTGCCCCGTTCTGTAATTTGCAGTCACCATTGGCAACCAGTTCGTGATCCTGAGGTTTGACTTTCTTCATGGGTGACAGTACCTCCGTGTGGACAAATGCAGGAATTTCCGACCCAGGTGTCATTTCCACGTCTTCTTCCGACATGGGCGATTCAGGGCGGTTATCGTCGGAGGCATCAGCCCTAGTACGACTTGGCTGCCCATCTGGTAGGCCACATCGAATCGGCTCAATTATCATGCGGCACGTGGTTAGGCCCTGGCAGCAGATATCGGTAATCTGTTTGAACGACAATTGGTTGAAACATTAATTAAACGCTTTTCCCAGAAATCTATAAAGTAATCAGCGTTATTCAATTTGCTCCTACTTATGCACACTTATGCTCAGTGATACATTTAAGTCTTTAAGAGAATCTGAGGATTCGCTAAAACCGCAAAAATAGCTCCAGATTGGATCACCTTAGAATTTTGTAATTACACAACTACTTACCTGATACAAAACGGTCAATATGACGTACTTTACCTATCTTAAAGCACGTCAATTTGAATAGGGAAAAACAACAAAAACTGATGTCATAACTTCCTTAAAATGTACCGTCCCATTTCCATAATACATATGAGATCAAATTTCTAACCAACCTGTCTCGTTTCCACAAGACATGACGTCAGAATTTAATACAAATTGTGGTTTTTAGGGTATTCGACTTTATCATTAATAGATTGTTGTTTTTTCTAAAAAAAAATACATCAATGCTCACAGATCTTTCTTTGGAAAGAAATGACCGAACAATGACCCTCCCCCAAATCCCTTATCGATTCCTATCAAACAAAGCCTCCACCTATACTACAAATCGCTCCAGATTCCCACCCACCTTGGGGTTGCGATCCATTTGTCCATGGGTGAAAATGTAGATGCCTTTGCAAAGCAATTCGTGCGAGACCTCGCACTGCGTGTCCACAATAGCCAGCAGCAGCTTGTACAACGATCTTCGGCAGCAACCATCATCGTAGGGAGGCACTGCTGCAAAGCCGGACGAACCTTGTCTAAGTCTGAGCAGGACAGTAACAACAGTCAAGTAAAGCGCCTAGGATTTAGAAAAATACAGAAAATACATAAAATGGCAACCACAGTGGGATTTCCAAAAAAAACTGAAGCCTGTTACCTTCAAAGTTCCAGTTTTGAGATCATAGGCGGCATTGCGTACTATGCATTTCAAACCTTTTAAAGCCATATGACAGGTCTTAACGTCGACGAGAAATTTTGAGCTTGCCTGCGCATCCATCGCAGGCTCCTCCAGTTTCCTTTTCTTCCCTTTCTTTTTACTTGTCTTTCCTAGACCCAAGGAAGCGAGCTGGAAAAGCAAAATTCAGTCTTTCAATTCTTCCGATAAAGCATTGCAGTGTTGCTCAGTTTCCTACCTGGGGCAACTCCAAGGCGTTCTCGTGGTTGATGTCCTTGAGCATGTGACGCGCGATGCCGTCCCCCACGTGCTCCAGATCCGACCTTTCGCCAGTGACGTTCAACCAGGTATTAAAGACTCGATAGACGACTCCGCGCAATGGGCTGGAACAAAAATGGGACACCCGCATTAAGGTCTTCTGCTGAATACCGTAACAAGCCAAGATTATCCGCCATCTCCAAATCCCCGGAACGCCTAAAGGTGCTTGCGGGGGAATCCTGCCGGTTACCTTAGCGCGTGTCTGCTTTCCCAGCCGCTCTGCTGAACTGCCGAGGTCCACTGCAGCGTCTGATAAAGCAAACTCAGGATCTTCTGATCATGGAGCAGCATGTGTATACGGCAGCTGAAATTTACGAATAAAAACTGATGAATTCACATTTTACCATCAATGGAACCATTATGCTGCTTTCGTGTGATGCCAACTCCAAAGCAATTTCACCAGAGTAATCTGATGGAGAATGCTAACAATTTCAAAAATGATCGCTTCAGGGTTCGTGCCAAAATTTACAAAATCATTTCCCTAAGTTTCCCTGACTTTTTGAAAATACCTTTTGTGGCAAAACCGTCCAAGGTTATACTTATTTTAACAACATACTATCAGATTTTTTGCAGCTTTAATAATTTTTGGGCGAACCACTCAAAATTCATTGCATATTCCATAAGGGATTTCAATGATTTTCGAGCATAAAATGTGTTTTTCTTGACTATCCCCGCCCGTTTTTCTCTGCCATGACTTTTCAGGTGCGCATGAACCTGAAGATACTTAATTGTTGAACCAAACTTTTCCAACGACATCATTAACAAAATTTAAAAATAACAATCTTCCAAAGAAAACAAGCACAAAGTAAACATTTTCCCAGACAGGAATGGATTTCCTCAATCAATGAGTCCAAAAATGCTTACGTGAGGATGAGATTTTCGAGAATCCCGAGCGCCTCCTTGTGCAGTGAGGGCAAATAGGTAAACAGCAAGACCATGTGAGCATCACCAGTGCTGCGAGAACTCTGTAATCACAGGAGGAAGATTTAGTGCTAGCCAAAGGTAATCCTGCTTCAATTTCAATTCCATTTTTCAAAATTCTAACAATTCTCGACTCCACAACGACATCAAAAATGCCTTATAGAAAATATGGGATCAACACTAACTTTAGAAAGTTTATTACAGACGCTTACTATGGCTTTCCCAGTTACTTTCAGCACGCGACTCACAAGGCCCATTGTGCCCGATAACGGAACTGTTATCGCGGTAGAGGATCCGACACTGATACGCCATAAAATGAATAAATTAGTTTGAAATGAGTCATAGGAAAGGTCAGGCTTCCTAATATCTAGCCAATATATACCCACCTCAACATTTCCTGTAGACAAACACAAATGCTGATGGCGCGGTGATAAGCATCGACGAAAATGGCCGCCGGGTCTGCGTGTTCCAAGGTTGCTGGGAACAAGATTTGGTCGCTGGAATCGTGGCCAGTTTGTTGATCTGAAAATGCCAATTGGTCACAACGAGCATGTCGAGGCGTAAAAAACGGATTTAGGCTTCCTCAGCTACCTACCCACTTCCAAATTCTCGTACAGCACATTGAGCTCCGAGTGCAACGAGCAGAGCAACTTGCCATACAGCTCGGACCAGGCTGCAGCTTGCGTTTTTCCACGCTCGCCCCCACTCAATGAGGGCAACATCGCAAAGCACGACGACGAGATCTGAAAATGACAATTCCTTGTATTCCTGAAACGTTCATTTATGCTCGGAATTTGTTTTTGCAGTTAACAACTCAGAAATCCCAAATAGGCAACAAATTTCCGTGAGTTTAAAGACCCAAAACTCTCTAAAGCTGGTAAAGAGTGGGGGAGTTTGGCCAAAGAAACTGGCAGTTAAAATGGAAACCAAAAGGAACCTTACCTCAACGAGTTCGGAATTCTTCAGGCTGAGCATTTCAACGAGTCTTTTCTGTATAGCAACCTGCAATGAATTAAGGATGCTGTAAATAAAAAAAGTCTCGGGAAATGGGCACAACTGGAGCGCTTATTAAAATTGCGTACCGAATGTTGACGACAAGATCCTGGCAAGAACTTCATCGCACTGTGCAGGCCGTGAGCCACTGCGCGATCATACTAACAACATAGAAATGAAGTAATATTATAGTAGAGGGATGAAATACAATTTTTTTGAACAATCATTGCAACTTCACCAAACATTTTGCAAGGCTTCTCAAACTCACCTTTTCGTGCAAATTTAGCAGCGGAGGAATGAGCTGCGGCACCAAGGTCGATGCCATGTGCCGGTTCTGCTCGGGATGTTCCGCGGCCAAGCTCAGAATTTCTCCGAGAACCTCCATGGATAGGCATCGCAGGTCCAGGTCAGCGTCATGCTGGAGGAAAATTAAGCAGGAATGATCAGAGGTTCAAGTATGATTCAATGATTCAAGTAACGCGACGCAGTTTTACACTCACGAGGGCAATTTTCTTCAAATGCTGCACCCACTGTTGACAGTTTTCGGTGAAAACGTGAGGAGAAACCTGGCGGAGGACATCATTTAGCAGTAATAAACCTTCAAGCCTAGAAACACAAAATTTCCAAAACATGTCATTCAATTTTTATTATTGCCATTTTAGTGGTAAGATGGAGTACATTAACAAAAGTATTTTGGTTGCTATTTCAGGGATGTTCAAACTTCTAAACAACATGTTTAATCTCATGGGTTAATTTCGAAACATTTAATTATTTATAAATAAACAACGCACATATGTATTAAAGTTAGAAAGTTATAATTATAATAGACAGTTCAACTGAAACATTGTTTGAAAACCCATGCATTGCAGAAATTCGCTCCAGGCGTTTTTTTTCAACACAAGGTTGGTTCTAATTGCCAAATTCCAAATTCGTAAAATAAATTTTTCAGGTGCAGCAGTTACCTTACCTCGTTTTTGTATCGTTCAATTTTGCGTTGAGTTGAGCCAAAACCGTATGCAGGTGACTGGATCCCTGCAGAAAACGTAATATTCGGATTAAGTATAAACAAAACTCCAGCGGTCAAAATCAAAGAAATATCCAGAGGTACTTATGAGGGGTTGTGGGGTTTAAAAAGTCCCAAAACTTACCTCCGAGAGTACTTTGTTTTGCAAATGCAACCCTTCCGCAAACATCAGAACATCGTTGGCAGTGCTTTTTAATGGAAGCAAGCTTTCGTGGCAAAGTAAAGGATCCATTTCGGCCGAAAAAACGCTCGAAATTGAAACTACAATACGACTCCACGCCACCTACACGTGCTCAAAACTTCAAAAGCGAACAGAACGTCAGTGCCATCAACTACCCCAGGCACGAAGTCCCTGCTATAGAGAGATTTTTCGTCAGCCAAATAACCTTGCACGCACAATATACCGCTAATTTACTGCTCAAGTATTCTGTAAATTTGCGTAAATTTGAAATCAAAATTCGTTCATTTAGCTTGCGCTCGTACAAGAGGTGCAAACTCTCCAGCATGGCAGCACTGGCGATTGACCTTTGCTATGAAAATTAAAGGACACACGTGCCCGGCCGCTGACGTTCCCATATGAAACTTCGACGAAGGTTATCAAACGCAATTAACTTTGACAGCTCCGATTATTCGGACAACGAATAATTCAGCGTCGATCGCTCACGAAAACTTAAAATGCGAATTCGAATGAAAAAAATGGAACGAAAGCCTGGTTTGCGATTACTCATTCCTGGTCTATGACGCTTGTTTATTTAGTATTGCTGAAGTAGCGCCATCTTTGCTATCGATTATGAACTCCAGCAGTGCTAAAACACGGTTGGTGACGTCTGCTGCATCGACCCCCATTACATCACAACTACTCATATGCGAATATTATACTAAGTTATTATTTCAAAACCAGGCCACTCACCAAATCCCTGATTTATTTTGAAATGCTACACACTCTTCTCTTGACGATTTCCGGTATGTGCCGAATCTTCAACAACGACATGAAAACTAGCCACAAAAATGTGCAAAGTGGAACAAATTGAGATGGAATTGTTAGTGAAACTTGCCTACTAGCTAGAACGACAGGCAAGGTGGTCATATGTACATGGCATTTATTTTTAAAACTGTAACAAAATGAAATCAAAACGTAAAACAAACGCTGGACATAAATTATGTGTACGGGACGCAGATATGGCGAAGAAAACACGATAATGGCCAAAGCGTTCCGCTTTCAATTCTAACGGATCAAGGCTGAAAAACTGGTGCTTTGGCCTCAAGAAACATTTTGTACAAGGGGAAGTTTCCCAAACATGAAGAAAGATTCTTAAAATCATAGGGCTTTTCTTGGCAACATAAAAAGCATTTTCAAGCAAAATGTTGGTCCCAGAAGGCACGTCGATCAAAAAAACTGAAAGCGGTTGAAAGTTCGGCAATTTGTTCAATTAAGTAAACATTAAAATTGTGCAGCATGGCTTTGGTGGACTTCACCCGCCTCCCCACGGATGATGTGCATAATGTCGTGGATCATTCGTAGACTCATCTTCAGGTCGGAGATAAACCATATTTTGGCAGTGCCACATGGAGGCAACTCCGGTGGACATAAATAATAATTCTTGGCACGAACACATTTTTTCTCCGCAGTGCAGAAGAGGCACTTATCAAACCCCAGTTTTGCAGGTTCCATTTGGGAATATCATTACCACGTTGATTCCAGGATATGCAAATTTTGCTCGAGCTTCGGGTGGCAAATAATTCTGCACAGAGGAGAAAAACTGGCACCGCCGGTGTTACTTATATAGAGCGGGTCTCGCCATCGTCTTTGGCAGTGTGGCCATGAGAGCAGTGGAGAGTCGATCGGCCTGGACAGATTCACGTTTGGCAGCTAATTAGCTATTAATTAAAACAGACTGGTCCGACGTCGAAGCCGAAAGCCTGAAACGGCAGCCCGTAGTCGGAAGGCAGGAAATCGAGGACGGGAAGCTGACCCAGCTTCATGGTGCGTATCTCGAACACGGTCTGACCGTTTGCCTTTCGGGTCTAGCGGAAAAAAAGCATTTAAAAAAATCCTCAAGATTTCCTTCGACATGGCCGAAATCATTTTAAAAGCAAATCAGTTTTTCTAAAACAAATTCAGGTTACCTTGCAACCATCGTTAACGACGCTGGGCCGGTAAGACCGAGTGCTGAACTCCTCGTCGTTGGACCCCAGGAGCTTGATGGCCGAGTCGTAGTTGTACGTCTGCGTGTTGTACCAGGCCACAGAATTGATGCAAGTGTACGTGAAGTTCTGGTAGGCCTCGCTGCTCAGGAGGCGAAGAAAGGTCATCTGCACACGGCCAATTGTCTCGTAGGTTATCTGGGGGGAAAAAGCAAGACATGCCAGAAATTAAAAATGTTCAAAAGTCAAACAGTGAGATTAAATCCATCAGTTTTGGGTTTTGCTTAACTTTTCTTGGTGCAACTGGCCTTTAAAATACATTACTTCACGTCATAGTTTTTTTGTTTGGGTCAATGGCGTTTCTTTAATTCCCAGTATTTGTTTTTAAGAAAAGGCAAAGGGGGTTACAATTTCTCATATTCCCTAAAAAATTTAGCCCATGGTGTCTTACACTATCAAAATAATTCTACGAGATGTAACGAGCATATCTTTTGTTAATGAGTAGTAACGAGTTATATTTTGTGTTGCTGCTCTGCCAGAAGTGATAAATTCAACCCGAGAAAGCCATCGTTACCTTAAATCCTCCTCTAAGATTGCTGAACCATCGGCCCTTCCCTTCCATCCTCCATGGAATGTTCGGCATCTAGGAGGTTAATAACTTTTAAAACAACAGTTGATTTTATGCAGAACGTGTCTGCTTAACGCCAGGATTCCCAACGTTTTACGTTACACCCACCTTCCTCGCGTGGATATCCGGGAAGACGCAGGTTTCTCCCTGCCCGGTCATGTTGCAGAAGACGTGGACGGCGTCGTCGGTCATTCCGAGATTAGGGTCGATCCAATACCACCCTGAAACCGTAATATTCAATTTAATTCAACTAAGTGCCTTACTGTGAGCAATGTGCCAGGGAAGTGTTTTCCATCCACCCAATGTATTGGGGTTGCTTTTTCCGCATTCACCAACATCATTGCTAATTTGTAATTCTTGTAGTTTCAGGCTATCCTCTGGAAGAGAATTCCAGTACTATAATACGTAAAATAAAACCGCGAGAGCTGCGCCTAACCGTCTTTGAACTGCGGATGCCCGTAGAAGAGGTCCTTGCAGGTGCGAACGGGGTTCTCCCTGGTGCCCACGGGCTTCTTGATCTTCTCGATCTCCTGCCTCATCGAGAAGATCGAGGTGTACATGTCGAGCAGCTTGGTGTCGAAATCGCCCTTCTTGTCGGTGTCTCCGGCAGCCGGCTCTTTGGCGTTGGCGACATCCCGACGCTGTCGGAACGGGCGATCCCTCTGGAAGAGGAGCTCGGGTGGGATGGTTGGTACCTCCCCAGGGGGGCCGGGGGGACCAGGTGGACCCTGTATCAAAGTTTAAAGTTAATCTAGGGAAAGACAACAGGCTCGAAAAGCAATTGCATATGTCAGATGCCCTTACCGCTGGCCCCATGTCTCCCTTCGTTCCTGCTGTTCCCTAATAAAGGAAAGCATAAATGTGATTAGCGTATCACTGACCCAAGGAAGTTGCATAAATGCAACAAAAACGTCAAGAGTAATTTTTTGCATGATGGGAGTCAGATGTCCTCACCTGTGTTCCTTTAGGTCCAGTGGGTCCTTCTAAACCCTATAAAAGCTGAAAATTAGCGGATATCTTCGACAGCGTCATTTCAAGACAATTCTTCGCAATCGAACTTACAGGAAGTCCAGTTGGTCCATCGTTGCCCTTGTGACCGATGACTCCTGGCCCGCCCTGTATATTAAAATCGGTCCCAATAAAAAGCCCTGCCAAAGAACACATCAGGTGAGGGTAGGTCACGTACCGTGTCCCCCTTCGGCCCTTGAGGACCGAGTTCGCCTTTCATTCCTCGCTCGCCCTTCTCCCCTGGCTCTCCCACGTGGCCGGGGATGCCCATTTCGCCTCGGTGGCCCTGAAAATAGTCCGAGTGATGTCAGAGCATTTTTACTTTTTTATTGGCACTTGCACTTTACACCAATTCTAAGCAGTGACGTGAAAAGTAACAATTTTATGCTTTTATTAATTAATAGAACGCCGTAGGCGAATCTTTCTAAAAAATTCACCACAAATAGGAATTTTGGCCAGAATTTCATTGAGAAATATTGCTGAGAAATAGCGAGGGATCGCCATGGGCCAAAATTATTTAAAACCGAGATTACCAATCGTAGATTTTGGCTGATATAAAATAATTTCAGACATTGTAGATACCTTTGGTCCTCTCCGGCCCCGCAATCCTTTTTCCCCTTTATCACCCGCCGGTCCCTGTAAAACGAAATGGCCTCCTTGTGAAAATCAGTGTCCAAAAACCAAACTCGAATCTAGAATCCTGATTGCTTACCACCGCTCCAGCTTGTCCAGACTCGCCTGCAGCGCCAGGAGCTCCCACATCACCCTGCCGAGAAATGAACATGACTTAGTGCAACCGTAAAGCGGAATTCCAAACCAAGACGTGAAACCTACCGCGGGGCCAGCACGACCGCGAAGTCCAGGAGGTCCGGCAGGTCCTGGAATCCCCTGCAATAAGGAGTAATGCAGTGAGAACATTTTTTGGTTTTTCATTATTACAAAGGCACGTCTTTGGAAATGCTGATTCTACTTACAGCAGGGCCGATCGGCCCTTGGGGTCCGGCAGGCCCTATGCCTCCGATGTCGCCTTTGTCACCGGGCAGGCCAGTGCTGCCTAAAAGCAAAATGTAAAAGGATGCTAAAGTAAACACTTGGAATTTTCAAATCTGAAAAGGAAGATGAATAACAGAGAAAGGCTTACCTTGCCTCCCTGCAGGCCCTGTCTGGCCCTGCTTCCCAGGCGATCCCGGAAGGCCCATTTTACCCGCTTCGCCAGGGGGACCCTACAAACAAACACAAAGGCAGTTGTACCTCCAGGCTTCTAAATTTTCATTAGTGGTTCAAACCGTTCTAATTGCTCACCACAAGGCCTGGTTCTCCAGGGGTGCCATCGTCGCCATCTTTGCCGGCCTCTCCCTGTCAATAAATCGGTATGAGAAATGCTTGGACAAATTCAAATCCCAAAAGACTTTTTTCAATCCAAAACAATTTTCATGAAATTATGCATTTCACTTTCTTTTTCAAAGCTTGCAATTTTTACACCTCAACTTTACATTTTTTTCATATTTCTTTGTTCACAAACGTAAAAAGTTTTCATGAAATTATTAATAATTTTCTTCAATGCTCATTATGTTGTTTGGCAAAAAATGAAATTTTTATCAAATAATGCGTAATTTCTTCATGTTCCGATAGCAAAACGAATCGAATTTTCATTTGTATTGATATTGTATTGTGGAATAATTTCATGGAGGTACCTTCATGCCTGCGAGTCCTTGTTCGCCTTGAGGGCCGGGGAATCCCTGGGGACCGGGGGGCCCTTTAGCGCCTTCGATGCCAGGTGGGCCCCTCGATCCAGGCGAACCCTGCAGGCCCATTTTCCCTTCCTCACCCTTGGGACCGAGAGGTCCGCGAGCTCCCTAAATTTAAAAAAAATCACAAGTTCACATCAATAGTGTGCTTACCGAGACCCCTTTTCAGGCGGATGTTTGCGAAAGTCTCGGGAATCTGGGAGCAGGAAAATCCTATATGAATATACACTGAATTTTGAAGTTTTATTTTAATCATAAAAATAAAATAGCCCAAAAATAGCTAGAGCTGTAAAAGAACTAAAAAGGCCAAAATCCATAGAAAATAACAAAAGTTTTCAACGTTTTCCATAACTTACGTGAGCGCCATCTTTGCCGGGAACACCAACAGGACCCGGAAGTCCCTGTTCGCCCTTTTCGCCTTGCTGCCCTTCAGGGCCTGGAGGCCCTTGAATGCCCTCTCCTCCTTTGGAGCCTGGGCTGCCCACTTCCCCTGGTGGTCCGGCTGGTCCGATGGGGCCCTTCATGCCAACGTCTCCAATCTCCCCCTTGGGTCCTCGCACCCCCGGCAACCCCTGTAATCCGGGTTTTCCAGCAGCGCCTGGCACTCCGGTGGGTCCATCTTCGCCCTATTCGTAATCATAAACACCATCACATTGTTTGTTAAATTTCAGCCTATTTCCATTTTTTTCATCGGCTTTTCAAAGTGAATTGAATGTTGCCTTTGGTTTACCTTTAGACCACCAATTCCTTGCGGGCCTCGCTCGCCCCTCTCGCCTTCGGGACCCTTGAAATACGACAAACATTTCTGATTTAAAAACCCAACAAGCAGTTCTTTGCTCGAAACAGAAATCGCATCACGGATTTCCTTACGATTGGTCCTGGCTCTCCCCTTGGACCTTGCGTTCCTGGCGGTCCGGATGCCCCCTAAAGACGTGCAAAGGTTAGCTGTTTAAAGGTATCGATGGGAAATTAAGAGAGTTTAGTGTCGCTTTGGGTACTTGCCGCCTCGCCCCGAGCACCTTTGAATCCCTTCTCTCCTGGCAGACCAGCTTCTCCCTAGATGTAGACGAAAAAGTTTACAGAAGCCCTAATGCAGTACCACGGTGAATTGTTAGCTATTGCGTACCTTGTCTCCATCTTCTCCTGGTGGGCCCACAGGACCAGCCGGTCCAGGAAGTCCCTGAAAATGAAATAAAACAAGAAATCGGCAGTGAAATTGAGTAAACATTTTATTGCTTCAGTATCAGCAATAATACAAAATTGAGAAGTGAAAGTTTGGGACAAGTGCTTTATTATTCTTTTCCTTAAATTGCTGTGGTTATTTTGAATTTTGGGAACAAACGAGCGATTATCCAATCATTTCCAATTAATTTAAAAAAAAAGGAATTTTAAAAAAAGCTTTAATAACGCAAATATATGAAATTATGGAAAAAATGAGCAATTTTCCAGAAAAGACAAATTTATTTTCAAAAAAATTATTTAAAAAAGGTTAATGCGTTATTATAGAATTATAGTAAAAATCAGCAATTATTCAATAATTTTCAATCAAATTAATAAAAAAGCTTAAAATAGTTTTTATTCTAATTTATGACAAAATTACCAATTATCCAATTACAGTCGAACCTCGATAACTCAAAGTCCCAGGGGACCCCCAAAAATATTTGACTTATCCGAAGTTTGACTTA
>JAQIXS010003781.1:0-17061 GCA_034700785.1 Rossiulus vilnensis | reverse complement strand
CAGTAATTGGAAACCGCATTTTGGGCTCTCCTACCTGCGGCTTCCCAACCTTTGGAAGGATGATCTACTCGAGGGCCTTCGAGAACACCGAATTCCGAAAATGGGCCTCTTCTGAGAGGAGATGCCATTGGCAGCCGCAGTTCTGCTCTCATCGCCGTCATCTTGCACGGTGTTGGTTTAATTTTCGGAAAATAAGTGTACCGCCTGGAGAAACGCATAAATATTTTATGGCACCATGTGCGCACCATATTGCCAGCCCCTTTTGCGCGTCAGTTTCCAAGTGCTTTTGGTGCTGCCCAGTTTATTTCATATTGTAAATTCCGTTGCGGATTTAGCAGGGATAAAAGACGGTCTAAAAATGTGATAATTTTGTGAATATGTTGCTGCTTTGTGGGCTAGCACAAGACGCACTTCTCAGATCAATAAGATTTTTACGGGTTTCCTTATCCGTTCCGCTGGGATATTTATGTTAAAGGAATACGTCCACGGGCTCTGGCATCGATTTTCCCGGGTAATTTTAGAGTATTGTATATTATTTTACGTTCTCAACACTGGCACGTTGTTTATGCAATTTCGGATGTCTGGCCAGCGTTTGATAGGCAGTTTACTTCTCGGGGTGTTAGGAATGTGCTTTTAAGCTGTGCCCTGCAATTAGAATTTAGGGTTATTTTTAGACGGGGCTAATGGGGCGTTCTGGCAAAGATCTGGAGCGAACTGCCGATAGCCTTTGTGTGTGTGCTGGAAAGCAATTCAAGGTTATAGACTGATTTTTGTTAAAAAAATATTAAGGGAAGGGTTTAAATCTTCGTGTTCAGCACGTGCGAAAATCGTGCACAAGGATAATGAAGTTTCTTCACAAAATTGTTTTAAGCTAGCCCAGTAACTTAATCCTTTCTTGAGAATTCATTATTTCGTAATTTTTGCTTGTATCTTTGTCGGTTTCAGAATGTTTGCAGTAATGCTGATTTTCTTTTCAGATATTCTCAAGGATTGGAAAAATATTGAAGATAGTGACATTCACCAAAAATAGTAAGAAATTGTTTTATTTTTCAAAGAAAGTTTTTAAATTTAAATTGGAATTTAAGCTTGATGATACTTTTTATCCAATCATCTAAATATGAGTTAATATTCTGCAGGCACATTCCAGGCCCTCATTCAATATCCTGATGTTGTTACGGCACAAACTGCCAAGATGGTAAGCTGAAGCGTGTGCACGAGGAGTGAAAGAGCAGTCCTTGATCAAACTTATTCAAAATGCGTGTTCTTTTCCTGTAGTCTCTCGATGGCCAGAACATCTACAATTCATGTTGCACTTTACGCATAGAGTATTCAAAGTTATCCAATTTGAATGTCCGCTACAACAATGATAAAAGTAGGGATTACACAAATCCAAGCCTTCCAACAGGAGATCCCAACCTAGACTCTGCCATCGCCCTAGGAGGTTGGTTGCATGCTTTTTCTGCTTTCTAATTTTATTTCTCGGGGGAAATCGGCAGCTTTTCGTGGTCTCATTTGAGCCCAATTATTAATTCACTAACTAGATCAGCGTTTTCCAAACCACGGGTTGTGACCCAATTGTTTATAATTTTTATTTTCAAATTTTAAAACGTAAGAAGCATACGTAGGTAATAAATGGGAATTAAAAGAAAACCGAAGGGGGAAATATTTTTAGGATATGAGATGACGTTTTCTGAAAAAAATTAAATGCTTCTGTGACGTTTTCTGAAAAAAATTAAATGCTTCTGTATTATTAAAGTGATCCGCGGTAGATGGATTTTCTAAAATGTTTGGAAACCGCTGCACTAGATCGTTTGATGGTTCATCTCTTTACTGCTATCTTTTAAATCTTTAATTTATTTCTAATATTGTTCAATATGGAGATAGCTGTACTAATGTCATTTTTAAAATTACCCCCTTAATGAGTTTTAAGAATCCTTTGCCTTTTGTTGATTTGGGCATCCCGTTTCCTCTTAATTCTTACCTTGGACCTCCTTGTGTGCCTATTTCATTTCCGTGTCTTTATCACAAGGGTCAGCTGGAGTGCTGGCTTCTCCATTCGCGGCAGTGCACGGCCTGGGAACGCCACTAACCGCCTACGCCCCCTCTGGAGTCGGAGGTAATAACAGAGCCCTATTTCGGACGCCTAGTGTAGCACCCGTTTTGTCAACCATTTACTCAATTAAATAAAGCGTGATCTATTTCTTGGTTTTCTACTCGATAAATTTAATCGTCAATAATGGTTGCACAAAGCGACAATTGGCACAGACAATGATTGGAGTTTGGTGCATTCTAAAAATATTTTTTTTTACAAAAATTTAAATTAAATGTTAGACCTTTGACAATATCCATTCCACAAGAATTGAATCTGCGTTCGTGCGCACCTGGAAAGTCAGGGATATCCATGGAAAATTCCATTTTTGATCAAGTCAGGAAAATTCTTACGAGAGGAATTGTTTATGAATGTTAACATGTTCACTTAGTTTACTGATTTAAAATGCAATTGCCCCCTTTGATAGTTTTGTTACATAAGTTACTTTCAAAAAGTCAGTTACTTAGCTCAGTACTTAGCTTAGTCAGGGAAATGATTTTGTTTATCCTAGCACAATTCATTACTCAACTGTCAAAGGTCAGCATTGAATTGCTTAAATTCCAAGATCACGCAATGGCTTTCAAACCTTTTCCCAACTTTGGCCATTTCTTCCCTCGCATGCCCTGTAACCGCTGTTAATTTGGATAATTATTTTATTTCGAATGCATGCAAAACTTGGATTGGTTCACGTTGTTTTAGCATTTTTCCACCTTTCTACCCCCACATAGTAACGCCTTTATTCACATCAAATCTTGCAGCTGGTAGCCCGCTGGCTGGCTTCATGATTCCGAACTCGGCCAGTGCGGCTCAAAACGCGGCCCTCGGAGTGGCTGGCATTAGGCTACCTGGACAGCAACAGGCCAGCTGCGTTCTGCTAGTGAACAACCTGAATGAAGAGGTACTGTGATCACTCGTACTTTTACTGTCCACATTCTAATTAAACGTGGCCCCTTGTAATTTCACTCTTGTGGGGTGGGTTTTGTCGCAACCAACGGATTGGCATGTCTGTATCGTGACTATTTAATTTACACTCTTCATGTTCTGTTTAGTTTTACTCGTGTCCTCCGTCATTGGCCAGAAGCTTTTATGCTCACCTGCTAAACACCCGTGCCCTTGTTTTGCACGGTGGATACTAATGGTCTTGATTCGTTTTCAGAACATTCTGCTCGAGTGTTGTAACAATCTGCATTTGCAGCTGTTGTTTAGTTTGGTTGTGAGTGATGCACGATCTCATTTTACTAATTTTTTTACATATGATTTTAGCACCTTTGGAATGACTTTGATTTTTTAGACTGTACATTAACTTTTTTTGCGTTTATTACTTTTTCAATATTTGGTTTTGCTTGCTGTGCATGTTTTGTTGAATTGAGTCGTGAAGACATTTACTGTGTGCTGCTTTCGTCTCGTTCAAATGCTCTTAAATTTATGAGTTTTACGTGAAGCATTGCCAAATATTTTAAGTGTCAGATTGGCTTCTTGGTTTTGAAGAAAACAATTACTGGCACATAAATCTCGTACACTTTCATCTGTTGCCAGGAACTTGAGCTGATGCTGTTTGTGAATTTATTGCAGGTTAATGGATGCTATTATTGCAGTACTATTTTTGTTGCTGTGATGTTTGTGTTACGTTGTTTCAGTTTAGTGCTGAATGGATGTTAACTCAACCAAGATTGAAATTATTACTTTTTAAACAGTAGTGTTTTTTCTCAGTATCATTTCAAAGCTATTTCCAACTTCTACGTCTTTCATTACATAGAATTTTAATGCTACGGTATTGTCACATTCGAAACATTTACCTTCAGATAATAAGCAAACCTGGTGGGTAGCTTCAGTTAATAATGTCGTTGATGAAGTGTACAGTCTTTATTGTAAACTGATAATTCCTTAGTATCTGTCATTTTTGCCCATAATTAGACTAATATATAATAGATAATTATAGACGTTAGGAAATACACATTTATCATTTCAGTTTTAAAGCCAGCGGTAATATTATAAAATATAATTAACTGCACCTCAGGAAATTGGCTTTCAAATCAAAGTCGAAAAAGTCTATCAAGTTATGTCCATGCTAACTCGGATCTGCAAATAAGCTGTACGGTTATGACAGTACATACTTCTGGGCAACTGAACTTAATTTGTAATTTTTGCTTTGGTACTCTCATTCCCGTATTTTTTTAAATTCTTTAGATTCTGTCCCATTTTGTTTCAGATCTTTACTTTAGGTCCTTGTCGTTGTCCGTTTTCTCTATTTTTACGTTTCACAGTTTAGTTAACACCTTAATGCAGTCGCTCAAAACTCTTCAACAAAATCGTCTTGTGTGTGCGCTCATCTTCTACCCGTTGTTTTAGTTTCGTCACTCTGATTTTTATTTTTGTTTTTCACCCTCGATACAGCTCTTCCCTGGTTGCACTCCGACTCAGTTTATCAACTTCTCAAATTACTTATCACTCGTTTTTATTATTTTTTATTGGTGATCGTTTAGCGTTATTTTTTTTAATCATTTGTCATTGTAGTATTTATTTTTCTACTTCTCTTAACCATCTGCTGTCTGTGGCAAGCTGTGCAATCCTGCCGCTGATGACTTGCTCGGAACTTCCAGCAGGATTGCATGGCGTGCCATTTTTATTACGTGTCTGACAGTGACTAGAGGGGGAGGCAGTGGGGAGGGGTTTGCCATAACCCACTCTTCTCGTCCACAATGCGATGCCCGATAAGGGGTGGGCTCAGTGTTACTCGATGGGGTTGTTACACTGGATGCTAACAAAATTTATTGTATAGGAGTACCTTGAAAATACAGTTGTATTTAGTTTCAATTTGCAAGTGTAACGACCCTTCTCCTTCCTTGGGGATATTCTTATGGTCGTTAATGCAATTCCCGAGGGAACTAAGCTGCCCAACATATCAGCCCTATCTGAATATTCAGTTCACTTATCAGCGCCTTGTTTTTTCTTGCTCCCCCCTCGTCCGCTCCGCCTCCTGCTCAATGGTGTCATCCCCAATGTTGGAACTCTCTATCCGTTCGTTCGCTCGCTCGGACACTGACCTCACTTGTCCTCTCCTCTGCTCTACTTGCCGTTTTCCACTTTAGACGGTTACGCCAGATGCTCTCTTTACCCTTTTTGGTACGTTAGAAGCACTGTTTTTTCATTCTTTGTTTTTTGGTTTGTTTTCTCGTTTGTCCATCGATCTACCAACAAGAGAAACCAGGGTCCCGTTTTGAGCTTTTGGCAGCTCTTGAAATGTACCCATTAGGTTCCTGCATTAAATACTGCACAATGCATGACATCACAACCATTCTGCGTGTGTTGTCTGTCGATTGACAGCACAATCTAGTCGTCTTGCCCGCTTTTACTACAAGCCATTATGCGTGCTAACAAAGTTCTACTTCCGCTGATTATTCAAAATCTATAATCTCTAATTCGCAGCTCAGCTTCTTGATCTGTGCCTAAACATTCCAAAAGAACCATCGCTGCTATAGTAAGAATATATCAAGTTTTCATTGACAGCTTATTTTAGTTATTTAGCGTGTTCTGCAGAAAGATGGTGTGAAGTTAATTCCGCAATAAGAAAATCAGAAATTGTAATTGTTTTTCGAAGATTTGTTTTGTCATTCTTAATTCTTATACCAGGATTTAATGTAATCGCCACGTCGTTCCATATTAAACCCTGCCGTAATTTTCCAACATTGTTCACTAAGATTTGTGCTGCCATCTATCTCTAAATTAACACCTTTAACAGCACATCTATTTTCTTCCAAAATCGTGTCATTGATCCGCTTGTTGGTAGATCTCTTGTTAACCCAACTCTTTTTGAGTTGATTCTGTGCATTTCAATTGCTTTACAAACAAATACACATCTTCAGCATATTAGTATTATTTTATTAGAATTATTATTTAATATTGTCATTGCTGTTACTGTTATCACAGTCCATTCATTCCGGGTAACAGTGGCAACAATGACAATGCTTATTTTCCTTCTCAAAGCCAACTTTGTACGTTGGTGCTATTTTAACCGCAATCACCACCACTACTGCCACCACTGCAAACATTTCCCCCTATCTTCAATTTCCTCATTTTATTTTATTTTTTTATCGTTTGCACTCGTGATGTGTTCGCTCGGTCGACACTCTTTGAACGAGTAACAAATTAGCTTGCACGAGATGTCATGCAAAGTTTTAACGTGTTGTCTTTAGGGGAAAGTGTTGCTAGGTAATCAGTCACCATCAAAACAGTTGAAAACAAGTGTATTTTACGTTTTGTCTGCTGCTAAGCTGGCACAAAGGGTTAATGCACTGGTCGGTTTTGTTACTTGTGTTGGCAGCTGCCATGAAACAAACGTGTGCCGTGCAATCGAGCGTTTTTTGCCAGCTTTGTTTAATGTCCTGAATTATCATCATTCAGCTTTCATTGCGTTGTTTCGGCTTAAATTTGAATGCTTTACGTTTTGTTTTTAATAGGCGTGTATGGTGACGTGCACCGGGTAAAAATCCTCTTCAGCAAAAAAGATAATGCCTTAATTCAAATGGCAGAACCACATCAAGCTCAACTAGGCAAGTTCAACTTTTTATTGGCCTGTCGAGCAACTGGATTTCACACTTTCGTAAATTAAGAGAATGTGATGTTAAGAAAAACGTTTGGAATTCAAAATCTGGGGCATACTGTGAATTTAAACAATCAGCTTGTATTAATTTCTGGCTGTGTACCTTAAACTGTGGCTTAATGGGTATTCATTTAAAAAATCTTAATCGACAGCGTGTATCGTGCAATTCAAAAAATTATCAGGATGTTTTTTTGCACGTCCTATTTTGAATTTTGAAAATTTAAAGATCGTACACGTGTTTAGCCTCAGTTATTGCAATCTTGCCAAGCATTGAATTTTCGGTAAACACTCGTGCCATGCTTGGCAAAGATTAAGCACAATTGTGAATTCTGGCTAACAGCGTGCATTTTTTTAAATGTTTTTAATTTCGATTTTGGCTCATTACAGCGATGAATCACTTGGACAAAGTAAAAGTATTTGGCAAGGCAATGCGAGTGATGGCATCCAAGCATCAATCCGTCCAACTACCCAAAGAGGGTCAACCGGTAAATCCCTCTTCATTTATTGAGCTAAATGATTTTGGAAGCTGTTTACTTGAATTTGTCTCTGCTCTTATCAGGACGCTGGGCTCACCAAAGATTATACGACATCTGCATTACACAGATTCAAGAAGCCGGGATCGAAGAATTATCAAAATATCTACCCACCGTCAGCAACATTGCATCTATCGAACATTCCGTAAGTACAGCAGGACTTTAGCATCGAGACTTGTGGCGTTTCACGTTCACATGCTAACCCGTTGGCATTACATGTTCACACAGGCCTACAGTTTCAGAGGACGAAATCAAAGAAGCTTTTGTGCACAATGGAGCTGTAGCTAAGAACTTCAAATTTTTCCTGTACGTTTTCGTTGTCAGGGATTGCTCTGTTAAAATTACTTGGAAGTGATTTCATGGCTTGCTTTTTTCCATTGAATTTCAGTAAAGACAGAAAAATGGCGCTAATTCAATTGGGATCAGTTGAGGAGGCCGTCATGGCCTTAATTGTAAGCTGTTTTTATTATTATTATTATTTTAAAAACACCATCGAATCGAATTTTTCCATGTTTGTTAACTTCCCATTTTAAATCTTTTGCAAATTTTCAGAAGATGCACAACTATCAGCTCAGTGAGTCCAATCACTTAAGGGTTTCCTTTTCGAAGTCGACAATCTGATGACTTTTGTGCGTTGAAAAGAACATTTTTTAAAAACAAAACTGAGGCATTTGTAACGCCGCAAGGATCAATGACAAGCCAGAAGACGTGTACGGAATACGAGTTCCTTGTGGAAAATGGGGGAGAGGGGAAAATTGGGCTGGTTGAGAAGGGAGAATAGGTTTCCAGGAGGAAAGCGGTAACAGCGGATGGACGTCTGTCAAAAGGAATTGCGTGCTGCTTCTGTCGTATTTTTGATTAACGAGGAAAGGAGGTGTTGCTCGGATTTGTCCACAGCCACTCTGTGGACGCTCAAGTTTGGCCACAGTCGCAAATTTGAAGAATTTTTTTACACCTGCGAATCGAAGAAATTATCCACGCCCAACGAAGCGATCAGGCGCATCGAGAACGGAGCAGCTTTCTTCGAGAATTTGCCTCGAATCGAGGCCCATAATATTATATTAAGGTTAGTTCGTCCGATCCAAATGCCTCCCATTTATGCAAACTAACCACGCGATTGTTACATTTATTGCAATTTCTACGTTCTTGTTCCCCGTCGGTGACGCGGGGTGCCCACCCTCGTTTTTCCTATCGAGTTTTCCACGTTTCCTCGCACCGCCCAGCCCTTCTATCACGAAATGAGAGTGGACATTAAGAAAAACATATCACCCGCCTGGTCCTGATATGGTTCGGTTACGTCTGTGTGTCGCGCCATTTTTATCAGCAAGAAAACCGATCGAAAAGGGATTTTAACTTGCTGCCACCCAAAACTCGATTGCAGACCCGGGCCCAGATTATTTAACTTGACACGGTCTAAGGTTCTTCGAGGAGCTCTTGAAATTCCAAACCCAATAATTGAGTTGATGAGAATCGTAGTGGTGAATGTCGTGCATATCGTATTTTGAGAAAATCGAACATTTGCATTAGTTTTGATGCAAAAACACTGACACCTAGTATTGACATTTGAAATTTCACTACTATGATACTAGATGGAAGATTTCATCAGAATGTGCAATTTAGGTTTTGATCTTTTTGTGACATGCACTACAATGATTCTCTGCCTCTCTAAAGACGTCACGTCTTTCCGATTTCGTGAAAATTATCGCCGGGTGGCGTCAATGTTGTTTTTATCGTTATCGTGTAAAAATATCGAAAAATTCCTGTGTTCAAGGATTTTGCGAAAATCCTTTAATTTGCTCGTTTTTGGTCCGCTTATCGTAATCTTTGAACCCTAGATTGCGATTTGCTCGACTGTTACATCTGTTTTATCGACACTTAGTTTTGGCCTGGGCTCACGAGCTTGAATCTGGGTTTTCATGCTCGGAGCATTTGGGTTTGGTGCAGGCTTCAGAGGGCGCCACCGGTCAGTGACTTCTACTTGGAGTGCCTGGACAATCTCGCTGAGCGGTGGCGCTGAACCAAACTGACCAAGAATGTGTGGGTGTGAAATGTCAATGTAACATTCGCGAGCTGAGGTCCCATTGCACTTTTCCCCTCTAAGTACGCGTGTGGCTCGTTTTTCTGTGTTTTCTGCCCGTTTCTCGGTGTTTTGCTTCTCTCGATCGCTTTGTGCGCCCCAAGCGCATTCTTCAACTTTTTGCACCCTCGAGAAAATATCCGATTTTTGAATATATATACATATATATATTTTTGCATATATATACTATCGGCGATACGAGCCCCTTTCGGCCTTTCCGGAGGGTTTTAGAGCCACAGTTGTTGGAAGCGATTAGGGGAAATCGGATTATTTTACTAATCTTATAATATCGGTGCATATTATGTCCGTTGCTGCCGCAGTTTTGTTTACCGTACCCACCTCCTACGACAAGTGTTGTTCATAATAGCTCACCTTTTTTACCCCCGAAACCCTACTTCGCAAATTGTGCGAGGTTGCGGAGACCATTCCAGGACTGGGATGCGCAGATGTCCAACTGGCACAAGGCCTTTTTCCAACATTCAACCTTAGGCTTTATCAACCCATGCCGATAATGAAAATTAGGGATGAAGAATTAATTTAATGTAACTTACGATAGGCATTGCAGAATCATCCCTTTTAAGAACTGTGCTAACTTTTCTAAAATTAATATCTATGTGGAATTTCCGACAGCTGCCTGCCATAATATTTTGTTTTATATGGTCAGTAAATTTTGAATGTCTTTATGAAGCAGTTGGTGGCGTTATTGCAATCACTTGTGTTGGAGTTTTATTTTCCTTGATGTAAATTTAGGACTACATTTTCATTATTCTGTCATTTGTGTGGAACGAACCACTATTGCAAATTGCGACCTTAATAACGCCTTATGCGTTCAATCCTCAATGGGGAGGGACCAATTCGAAATCATTTGCCCATTCAGCTGCCATAAGGTGGAATGTTGAAAATTGGTGTAATTTTTCAGTTTTTGCACTTCTGCCAGTATTTTTTTCCTATTCTACTATGGATTCTATTCCAGCTCGTTGTTCGTGTTTAAGATTTCCCCAATGTCTTTTTTTAGCCGCTTTTTGTAAGAAGTGCCCAGAGGACGACCCCAGTTTTAAGGTATACAGTGCGTACCGAGTCCGAGTTTAAGCGCTTATATCATTGCTTAACGTCCGGCTCTTCCGCCATGCTTTTTCTTGGCGTTATTAGTTCGTAATTTTTTTCTCTTGTGTATTTCGTGTCATTGTTACCTTTTTCTCATTTCTCATTTATTATTTATCCCCTTAGCAGTACGTCTTATGGATTCCCCTCGTCTTTTCTCATCACAAATTAGTCAGCAGTTTAGTTTATTATTATTATTTAACTGCATACCCAGTTAAAAGTATTCGATCCATTTTTATTATTATTAATATTATCGTTATACATTTCTCTGACATCCTTTTTTTAGTACATGTACCTTATTTTTCGTTTGTTTTCGGAGCCGAAATAGGACGAACCGATGGCGAATTCATGCAGTTTTTTTGTTTGTTTGTTTGAAATTTGATCTTTGTTTCATTGCAACGAGCCCTGTGACCATGTTAGGGATTTGGCAGCCAAATATGACTTGTTCTGTTTTGGCTGCCCTGGATGCACAGTAGATATCATGTGGCGCCACCACTTGAACCATTTTGATATGAATTTTAAACAGCGTAAAATGCAAGAAATGAGAAGTAAAACTGCACATGTGGTTTATTCTTAAATGATTGCGCCCGTGATGTCAATCTGTAGTGTGCTTGAAGATGCGATCTTGGGGATACTTGACCTAGACAAAATGGGGCGTTTGTAAATGTCATTGTATGCCAATCGTGTAAAGTGTAGCACCTGCTTTCAAGATTAGGACTGTTAAGGATTGAACCATGGCGCAATTGCAGCCTCCTTTCTTTTTGGAGATTGCGATCATATTGCACCCCAACAAGAACAGTGACATAACTAAAAAAACGAAAATTTCCAAGTTGAAACAGTGCTCTACATGTTACATGCTGCGAATTGATATACTAATCAAGAATGTCTGGCTCGGTCCCAGTTTGATCCCTATATCCCCATGGTCGCATTTTGTGTCGAGACTGCAAAGGAACCCCAGGTCCCACAAGAATTTTGCAGGCGCGCAAATCGGCCCCTTGTCTCGGGGTTCGTTCAAGGAATTTCTGGCCCCGTTCTGCTCATCGGATGTCGTTGCTCGTGCTTTTGAAGACATGTCCTTTTGTAAGTCTTGTCTCTGGCGAGGCGGACCTTATTTCTGTATATTCAGAGCGCTATCTGGACTACCATTTTGAAACATATCATAATAATCGGAATATCCACCAGCAAATCGTGTCGTAACACCGTATTCTGCCCCGTGCCTTTTTTTCCTACGGAGGACCTGTTCAGGACGGAAACCAGGAATCCCGTTACTGAACCGACTTTTATTTAATTCCCCAATGACCAAATCTGACCGGCCGTTGTTTTTTTAACCTCTCATAACCCTCACCCAAGTGGCTGAGGATAGCAGGTCGATGGCACGGTTTTCTTGCCCCTTTTAGAACCAAATTTAATCACTCTGTGCGTCCTCTTTGGGACTGCTTTCATCAAACCATGGCATCTGCAGATCTGTAGACATTGGCTGTTATATGAGGCATAGCTGGAGTGGGAACTCTTGGGCTGCACAAGGAAACTTTTCCTGTAGTACTCTGTATTTCTTTAGTTTTCTTCTGGCAAATTCATAATGCTGCCCTGCCAAGCTTTACATTTTCGAACCTTTTTTATTGTTCATTAAAGCTAATAAAAATCTCAAGGTCGGGTCAGCAATTGCCCCGTTTGTTCCCCTAAAAGAATTGATCTCTTATCTACTTGACATCGCATGTCACACTTTTTGGACAGTCTCCCATGAGCAGTAACCTGCTCAAATATCAATTGTTTCGGTGCACACAACTTTTGTATTTTACTCGATCTTTCAAATCGCAACATTATCTCGATAAAATAAATTGTAAAAACGTGTATTTGATCAAAAATAAATAAATGTTGCGATTTGAAAGATTTCTTGCCTGATAATCGAGAAGCGTGAAAGAGTAGCAAACGAGCAAGGAAGTTGAGAACACTGAACCAATTGATAATCGAGCTGTAATCAGGACCTGTTCTTCTAACTTTTGGAAGGGTCCTCAGTGCACTTTGCATTTGCAAACGTACCGTGCTGTTAACCTTGATGAAGTCCTCGCTGCACCACGTTAGCTTAGCCTCATTTTGCCACCGCCATTTTTCCTCATTCTTATCTCAAAAATGGAAGACGAATGATCTTTTTGAGTTTAGTTTCTTGTTCTCCGCCGGATTCTCGAATCACGTGTCTGCGTGCCCGACACTTGTGTAAATGCCACTCACAAAATCTCTCGAGAAACGCGCCCCACTTATGGAAAATGTGGCCCAAAGCTCATTTCCAAGCAGCTAAGCGCTCTTACCTTTGAGCATCTATATTTTGAATATGCGAAAACCAGGTTTTAAAAAAAGTCGTGTGAAGCCGTGCCTTTCCCCTCCCACACTGAGCAGTCATAATTTTTCACGATTACCACTAATTATTATTATTATTATTATTGTTCTCATCTCAGTCGATAAATGTGATTCAATTATTCAGACTTAGGATTTTTTACACGTGGAAAGTGGTGCGTTTGGAGGTTTTTCCTTTTTTTTTTTTAAAGCCATTCAGAAATTACTGGATACCTTTTTTATTTTCAAGTTCAACAGTTGTACAAAATATTTGGTAAACGAATTAAAAGAGAAGACCATTTTTGTAATTATTTCGGTGCGTTTTTGAATGTGTCGAGGCAGTGATGGTACGCGTTCGGCTCTTGATGTTCCGTTGCTTTTGCTTCGTTTTTCAGCCTGTGCGCTTGGTTCTTTGCAATGGGTTGGGCAACTGACTGCTTTAACGTTTCCAGCAACGTTTTTTCAAGGAAACACGATGCGTACTCATCGTGATTTATGGGTCTCAAATATTACTCAAAACTAATACCCATGGATGGTTCATGGATGCCCACCATGCTAAAACATTTTACATTTTTCTTGAGATATGTTATAATTGCTCAATTAATTTTTTCCTGTGTAGAACTCGTCGTCCACTAGTGTCTGCGTTATGTTTAACAATTCGAAAATGTCCTCTTTATTTATAAAAAATTAACTTGAAAAAAATATTGTTGCAGGAAAGCACTTGTTTTCGGAGATTGCGTAGCGGTTTTTTAATTTTGGTTAATAAATGGCATTTTCAATTTATAAAAAGAATGCAGACCCTATAGCACAACTAGTTCTGCACACGGAAAATAATTGTAGCAATTATCTGAAGTATTTAAAGCAAAGATGTGTACGGAATTTTTAGCACGGTGGGTATCCTTTTGACTCAGCCTTAATTAGCTGTTAAAATAATGCCTTGAATGCAGTGACTTTTCAGGGCATCCAAAAATGCCTGCTGGAGTCTTTTGCTGATCAGTTTTTCAGTTCTGATTCCAGTCTTGGAGGGAGTCATTTTGAATCTTGTGCAAGCAAATCCAAAAAAATTGTACAGCAAATTCAATGCATTCTGACCCAAAATGGACGAAATGGAAAATTATGTTTTTTTAAAAAAACGACGCTGGAAATGTCGCTGCCGCCAGGTTTCGTGTCATTTCTCGGTTTTTCTGTGTAATTGTATCTACTTTCAACCGTTGATTTTATTTTAATCCTCTTTTCGACGTTCACCGAGCTTGCACTTTGCATCTCTTTCATATTAACTCTCCCTCGGGCACCCTTGTTAACGGCGATTGCGGGGTACGATACCAGCGACAATTATCCATTATTACTATTATTCTTATTATCATATTATTATAATTATTCGTGGGAAGAGCACTCGTTTAGCATGTACCCACGTGGTTTATTTTGTGTGTGTTTCTCGAGAACTTTTTTCCTTTGGTTTTCCGTTTTTCTCTACTGTTCGTTCATTGTGCTTGACCATCCCCTTTTCTCTCCTTCTCTACTCCAGACATATCAGGTACCGATACCAAGTATACGGGTACTTGCTTTTTTGTCGTTCTCGTGCGTATCTTGCAAGTGCTCATTTAGTTGATATTTTTCGTGCGCTGGAGTGGAAGCGTGACGTCACTTCCTGTGACGTTTCGATTCTGACCCCTGCGTTCTCGTTGGCAAAATTTGAAACTAACGCTACCTTTTTAATTTTCTGTTGCGTTTTTCCCCCCCTTTTTCACGTTTCGAGTGCCCTCAGTTTTCATTTCTCGTTTTTTCATCTCTCTTTCTCTCTCGTCTTCTATTTTTGCGTTTTGTCTTTTCACATTTTTACCATTTTCGTCATATCTTTGCTGTACACTTTTTCATGTTTTTTCTTCATTAAAAGCGGGAACACTTGCCCATCTTTTGCCGCTTCCTTTCGTTTTTCTGCCTATGGTTTCGTGCCGCATGCCCTTTTACCTTGCCCTTTCCCGTTTTTCTCCTCTTCGTCGCGTTTTCTGATCGGCCCCAGCGGTTTCTCTGCTCGTTCTTCTGATTTCGCCGTTTTGCAAAATGTTTGTTCTTGCTCTTGTTTTTCTCCACCCTCAGACGTGGGTGTCACAGCCGTTATCTGGACACTGATGCGAACGACCTCTGAAGAAGGCCGCAAACATGACGGTACGTTATCGGTTTAAGTTGGTTTTATTTTCCTAGTTTAGCTAATGCGGTGATTGGCGGCTAGGAGTTTTCACTGATAGTGGCCATTTCAAGGGAGCACCTGGAGTAGGGTCATCTTTAGAGCATTCACTGTTCTATTTTGCGTTCGGGCTCTTCTTGCTACGCTTAGCCGTTCCGTTGCAGCTGCAACAGGTGTTCATCTGAAAGTGATGAGCACACTCTTAGCCAATTAAAACTGTAATCGTTGCCCTTAAATTAGCACCGTTTTCAGCAGGTGTCATTGCGATCATTTGGATAGTGCAGGTACTTAGTTTGAGCACTTCGTAGCGTTTCAGCTAATAAGGTAAGCAGGCTAACTATCTTATCCACAATTGAGTTTTTTAAATTCGTATTGTTCATAAGAAATTTGAGTTTTTCCTTTTTTTTTCTTCAAATTTCAATTAAATGGAAATCTTCCCGCTTTGATTTCCTTGAATGTCAGAAATGTTTTCGTATTTAATTGCAGGCTTAAATCCCGTATTTGTAACAATTTTTCGCCTATGGTTTCCATGAAAAATAAAAAAAGTGAAGTGGGTGACGCTCCCTCATTCCCCAAAAAGTAGGTCCTGGGTGCGACACTGCTTGAAACTATACCCACCATGTGCAATTTTGTTTCTTAAGTTTTGTTTAAATTATAACTTCATTTCAAGTAGAATTGGTCGTCCGTTATTCGCTTCCGCGTCTCACGTAATTTCTAAAATAGCAAAATCCATAATGGATTTTCCGAAAACTGGATTTCGGTCTCAGAGTTTGTGAGTTGTTAATGGTTAATTTTGATGCGTATTACTATATGTTGTATGGAATATGCGGAAGGGATTAGAAGATTTAGTATTTATGATAAGCTCATACTTAAAGCAAATTTTGCATGGTGGGCATACTGTACCGTTCGTGGTACCTTGTGAAGGCTATTAGAATTAGCAAACGCAAAATATCCGATGCCATCCTTTATTTTGTGATTATCCAAAAGGAAGTAGTTTTAACTCGGTCAACCAAATTACCTACAAACGTGCTTCGGAATAACGAAAATGTTGTTTAGAGCTCCACCCACTTTCAGAGACCTTTTTTGAAAGATTCCACGGCTACTATCCGTGTTAGAAGAATGTGCTTAAAACAGCGTAAGGAATATCGCGAATACCGAAAACCGATCAAAAAGTAATTACCTCCATAAATTGACCTAACCGATTTATACACGAGTGCAAATGCGGTATTTTCTTGTTAATTTCTAGCCCATACTTGGGTGTATTCGGGTCGCAGTCCAGATGTGCAAATCTCTGCTCTGCATATGTATTTTTTAAAACTTACATGTATATCTGTCGTTCCCCACTAACAACAAATTCTATTCATGGAATGGCATGAACCGATCATTTGGCAGACCAGATTTGTCCGTTATTGATAATGATATTCCAATTTTTAGAACAAAATAATTGGCATGTGGCTATTTCAGGAACTCATGTAAAACTAAGACTTGGACTACAGAAATGTTTAAGGACGAAATTTGCTTCGTACAATGTATATTGAGAGGCGCTAGCGAAAATATCACTTGTGTCGAAAACCTGTAACAAAAAGTGACGTTTTTTAAACATTTTCACCACCGTCTATGATGTTTTGTGACATTTTGCGTACGGATTTTCATGTTTATAATTGTATTTTCGCTAGCGCCTGCAATGTCCGTCTATAACTTCATAGATAAACCGTAAAATTACGTATCTGCTTCATATGCAAACCAAGACTCCTCCATAAATGACAATACTCGATTGTGTCACGCTATCGTTCGTTTATTCTAAACTGAAAAACTTTTTTTTTGTTTTGGTTGTTTTTCCAGAAAAGTGTTAAAAAGCTCGTTTAGTAAATTGGGAAGTTTAAGTGATGAATAATAGGCTACGGGCGAAATTTATTTAAAACTTAAGCTGCAAATAATTGACTAGGACATCTTTATTGATTCGATGTTCAAATAAAATATCAGCTATAATTTATTGAGCACTATTTTTATTGGATTGGGCACTATTTACAAATTCCATTTAGCACTAACTTTGAGCACTGAAGTTATTGTTATTTGAGCACTATATTAATTTACCTGAGCACTAACGAAATAATGATCGAGCACTAACGTAATATTAAGTGAGCA
>JAQIXS010003780.1:0-17071 GCA_034700785.1 Rossiulus vilnensis | reverse complement strand
GTTTCATTAATTTTAATAAATTTTATAATGTATAATATTTAAAAGTATTTTAGTAGTTAAAATTTGGGGGGGGGGGTAATCGAGGGGTTGTGACATCATTATGGGTGGGGTGTAGTAAATTTTGTGACAATTATGACAAAGGGATGGGGTTGTTTAAAAAGAGGCAAAAAAGTGTGACATCATTTATGGACAGCCCCTTTTTTGCTTCTTTACAAAATAATTCATTGGAGTTCACTTACAGTTCTACCCAAGTAATGGCTATTTCGAAACTGCCGAAGAAAATAAGCTATAAAGAACGTGCCAAGCATGAGAATCATCGTCAGCAGCGCCGTGTTGGGCTGATTCTTAGTAACTGGCGTGTAAACTGTTGTTTTTGTAGTGGAAACATCCATTGGATAGGTGCTTTCAGTTGAAGAAACATTTTCCATGATCACTGTAGCCACTGCTAGAAGGCTACGGACAGGTCGATTAAGGGCACTTGAGGTGCTTGTAGCACTATCGGATTCTGTTGTCCAGCTACTTCTGTTAGTAGCATTGTCTGCAGAACTAACGTTTCCTGAATCAACTTCTTCAAAACAATATGTACTGCGAAGTGGATGTTCCTGGAAAACCTAAAGAAATATCTCTATTATGTATGGAGTTTCTTCTTGCTCTTAGGGGAAATGAAAAAAGATTGGTGTTCTAAACATACTTGCACCAGCTTGGTCATACTTTCATAAATGTAAATAATGGAAATAAGTGCAGACAAAATATCCTCGATAAATCTGGTAAAGTAACGAAGGAAAAAGCTTCCTTCCACTGCTACAACCATTGTTGCAATGATTGTCAACCATATGCCAACCCAAAGTCGCATTGGCAAAAACTCAATTCCATAACTTTCGCAAAACTATAATGGGTTGAAAAAGCAGTAGAAAACATGAGAATTAGGCCATCGCCAGAGGAAAGAGATATGCATGTAGAGGTTGCAAAATTTACTTGGACTGCTACCCTGGATCACATACTGTAAATAAACTTTCATCAAAGAGCAGCACTGGGCCTGTAACGCCGATGATCATGAGAGGCTGCGCTGCGAGCAAGGAAAACAGGATTCCACAAATTGACGAGGCAACCATTGTTTCGGAAACTCCAATCAAATTGTGCGTTTTGTTACCTGCAAGATACACGTACTCAATTTACCAATCAAAAGTATCTACTCAGTGAAGAAGTTGGTACAAAGCTTTTCAATTACAATTTTGCTCAGGTTAATAGTTTAACGCTTATTTAAAATTCAGTTTTAGTTAAATTCATATTTAAAATGTGTCAAAACTACAATTTTTTAGAACATGTATTCATATATTTTATATCTGATTATGTATTTGGTTTACTTGGTGAACTTACTGAGAATTCCGCCAAAACTAATGGCACCGGATAAAGCAGCAAAGTAAATAAAAATAGTGGCCGAAACGCACTGAAAGTTGAAGGCATCTGTGATATCAGTCCAATAAAGTGGAAAACGCCTCTTAATGTCTTTGATAAGACCTCCGAAAGGTTTCCTGGTCCGCTGCAAGGGATCATCAAAAGCCTTTTTGCGATCATCATCTTCAGAGAGCAAGGCTAGAAAATATTAAAATTCATATTCTCACATAAAAATATCTCGCAGTGGAATTTATATCAAACTTAATATTGTAGCTAAATGTTAACTGATATTCGATCAAATGACCTGGATCTTACCAATTTTTTCTTTATTGACCTTGCGTTTTCTCATGTTGATTTCCTCAGTTTTCTTTTGAATCTCGCTGATTGGCAGCAAGGATTTATCGTGCCAATCACCAGGAGGTAGCACTATGCTGTCATCTAGAAACTCGTTTATGGCACGCATGAGATCTTTGCTGTCATCAGCTTTGTATGCAGCTTCATGAAAGGTCTACAAAATGTGTATAAAAATTGTTTAATTTTGAAAAAATTATCCATTTTTAAAACATTACATCAAGTTTCAGTAAAAAAATTTAAGATTTATTCACATGTAACATTTACAAACAGTGTCTTACCCTATTGGACATCAATGTGGATATGGAACGACCGATTTCATGGTAATCCAAGTCGCACTGAGTCGGACCCAATAAAATGAACATAAACCTCACAGGCACAGGAACCTATTTCCATGATCACAAATGTATTGTTATCATATACATAACTGATTGCATACATATATCATTACAATTATTTTCAATCCAAATGTAAACTGACCTCCAACAATGTGGGCAAAACGATACCTTCTGCTAGTCGAACAAACGCTATAGTGGGCTGCTCAAGGAAATCGACACCGCCAACCAATACTGTGGTTGCCTCGGCACCACCTGGGATCTTTTTCATGATGCTCATGTCGATGGCCTGCTTTCGTAAATCGTCCTGTGAACTGTTGCTGTTGTGTAAGCTGTCGGTTTCTTTCATGTCAATCTGAAAAAAATGATCTTTTTATGACTCACAATTTTTCGGCTAAAATTGATGCTTCATCATATTATATTTTGGTATAAACGTTTGGTAAAAAAAAAAAGGCATTACCGTTTCCTCAGACCCTTAAATTGTTATTCTTACCGAGCAATGGCGTACGGCTACATTTTCATCTATGGGGGAAACAATGTTTCTGGACAAGTCATGCTCAGTTTTGTTTTTCTCATTCGCCATTTTCACAGCAAAGTCTATTGTTGTGGCGTGGTTGTCATTTTGTGGAACACTGAATGAGACACTTTTCTGAGGCCTGCAGCAGAACTCAAGTTAGTTTTATTTTTAAAACGAGATAATGGGACTAGCTTCCAGACCTACAAGCACTCACTTGGGTTTATCATCTGCTAGCGACATCAAACTATTGTAGCCTGAAAAGTTCCTCCTCAAACCGAACTGGAACTGCCTATGCTCGTTCACGTGCCTATGCCGGAGCAGGAGCGCTCTCATTACAGCACCTGGTTTTATTAATATAAATACCATTTAAAATTCACAATTGGGGGAAAAATGACTACCGGACCAAATGAGTGTACCTTTATCTTCAGATTTGATTTGATCATTGATGACCATTTGTTCAACAACTCTGTATGCGATTCCAGGAAGGTCCCTTTCCTCCAAATCCAGTAGCACAGTGCCTACAAATTATGTTGTAAAATGTAATTTCAGATTCTCGTGGAATTTGATATAAGGAAATTTTTGTGTTAAGTATTTTACCTTGATCAAGACACTTCCTCAGATTCAGTAGACTGTGGAATGATAAAGGCGCCACGTGAGGCTTGCCCCAGCGATTAGCACCCTCTTCTAAGTCTTCCTCATATTTGATCCAACGAGCAGTTTCCTTCCATTCCATTTCACCGTCAGCACTGAACAATTCATCCAGTTCAACGAAAACCTTATGGATAATAGATATGTGACTTAATTCGCAAACAGAAGCAAAATGATGTAACCTTATTTTTAGTGAATTAATACTGTTCCTTACCTCGTGTGGGCTTCGGTCGTACATTTTTTTGTTGAATGGCAAAGTTTTCATCTGTTTTAAGTTTCCGTCCTTGCTTCCAACATGAATAAATGAACTGACAGCACTCTTGGCCTGTATTTTGTGCCGTCGAATACCGCGAACATCTTCAAACCTATGGCCTGAAACGAGTGTTACAATTTCATAATGCTTAAATGAAATTATAGGTACAAAGATACAAATATGGTGCGGTTGGATATAGTGATTGTAATAGAATTTAAATTGTCCTCATAAATTAAATGCTACTCACTGGCCATTTCGTCAAGATCGCCTTGCTGCAGTAAGACTGCTTCGTCTGGTTCTGTTGGAACACGTTTAGGAGCATCATCACTGCCGTTAAAATCGATGCCTGTCCACTGCCGCATTGATGGATCTTCTTCACGGTTGTGCTTGCGGTGATGGTGGCGTGAGTGCCTGTTACGGACAATGGAATAAATTAAAAGAACAAGCAAGAAGAAGATTCAACCGAAATTAAATAGAATACGCTTACTTATGACGTCTATGCCGATGTTTTTCGTCATTTAATTTCTCAGAGTCAGCGGTTGGCGTGTCTTCGCCCTCATCCGCGTCTTCGGTGCCTGTAAATTGGACCCACCATTATTTACTGTCTGCAGCAGAGCATTTGACACTTCAAGCGGAGCATTTGGCCAGAATATTACTTACCAACTTCGAATTTAACTCTGCCCTTTGCTGCAACAGTTTCAGGTGACATTTCTGGTGATAGGCGAGGAATACTTGAACTGACCACTGGTGTGCTATTAATATTCAAGAACGTCAAGAGTAATTAGGACGTTTGTACAGTTCTAACATTAAAATTAGGACTTTCCAGATCATCTACCTGTCAATAATGGGTATTTCTTCACTTGTTTTGCTGGACAAAAGTGGCGATGTTTCAATGGGTTCTTCATCCTCTTCAACCACCTTTGAGTCGCAAGGTTTATCAGTTGCTTCCACTTTTCCACCACCACCATCATCGCCCACATAAAATCCAACTTCTTGCAGTGATGGAGAATGTAGAGAATCATTGTTATCGACCGAAGTGGATCGACTAGTTACTGCTGACTGGAAATGAATTTTAAATCAGTTAAGTTTTAATCTGCCATTAGTGCCATATACATTAAAAAATAATCATATACAGTACATTTTCTTGAGTGTCTGTGGAATACCATTAAAAATGTTTAAGACCTTACTTTTCTAGACGCTTAATTGTCACAGAATTAGTGAATTAACTTCCATACCAAAAAGTTTTGCAAATGTTTATCATAGAAAATGTTGCAAGGGCCCTGATTTAGAACGTTCTGCAAAATTCTAGGAATACAAGTAGTTATCACAAGTTCAATACTGAACATAAAGGATGTCCACCTTTATGGATGTAGCAATAAAGGATGTACCTTAAAGGCCACCTTCCTTTACATCCTACATCCTTTAGGATGTAGCTATAAATTGAGAAAGACCACAACGCGACCGCCAGAAAAGGGTCTTCCCTGCAATGCAAAAATGCATTGCCGGTTGCATAACGTATTTTTTCAAATTTATTACATTTTTAATGCATATAAATAAACGGGACATTTTGAAATTAGGAAACAACGGTATCTACTGGAGATTTAAGTTAGTTTAAGCACATAGGCTATGTGAATGTTTTGTCACTAGAACTTCAAAGAGTTTGTCGGATAATGTTTTTATTGCCGAGTTTTTCATTTGTTTGTCGTTATCTTTCGCATACACTTGGACTTTATTTTGTTTCTGTTTTATGTTTGAGCCCTAGGCGAGAACGGTAAACGAGACCATTGGTCAATCCCTTATTATGAATGCACCTGTTGTCATGCTGTACCCGGGCATAGCGTGGGTACAAAAACATCCTTTTGAAGGTGATCGAACCAGTATTAATCTTCGTAGGCAGATAAAGGGTAAACGTTGAGCGCTCCAGGTGCTTGTAATTGTAATACTAGTTGTTGTTCTAAGGTCAAGGATAAATTCTTTTCTTTTCTCGCAACTGTACAATGCCCGGCTGTGTGAGCCTCTGGTTGATAAGTGTAACATGTTTGCACTCGCCTTATGCAAAAAAAAAAACACAACATCTTACGAGTTACCCCTTTGAGCCCCCTAACTCTTTTTTATCTCACTTTTCAGGCTGGTCAGTCAATGACTTCTTTAGCAGCTTCGGACATAAATGTTAAAAATAACTTGTAACTGAAAACAGACATCCCTCAGAATTTCAGATGAATTTATATTGCATGTGCATATTTCATTATTTAATCGAGTATGTTGAAACTTGTATTCTAAAACATGTACATGTAGCCTAATTATTTCATATCATGAAAATAATCTTGCATGAGCAACATTAAACACGAATTGAGAACTTGGATTCATTTGCTTTTCCACATTTTATTGTAACAAGGAATCATGCAGCCTTATTCAATCCACTTAAATAGGGTTATACATTTTATAGTTCGAATAATAGAAAATTGTTTTCAAAAATCCTGACGCAATTAGTGCACTTATTCGCATATTATTCAGTAAACAATGTACATGTATAAATAATTAGGCATAATTTTTACTTTTCATATTTAATGTAAAAGTCCTCTTAAGCCTAGGACGAAATGGGATATTTATATGAGGTATTCCTTAAGTTCTAGTTTTCCATCTTAATAAAAGGTCTAGACACCATAACTACACTGTTACATGTAGGCTACATGCACGTAATATGTTATTTGGTTCAGTGTGGTTCGAAGAATCACGCCTTCCTTGTGTTCTTTTTCAGTTGAAAACAATTTTGGCTAACAGGTTCCCCAGGTTTTTAATGCATTGCATTTTTATTTAAATTCTTACCAAAAAAAATTGCATAATAGGTTCCATGGTAGTTGCTGCAAGATAGCTTACATATGGGCAACATCGTATAAGAAAACTATTTAGCATCAAATCGTCTCATCATTAAATTTATCATGAAACTTAGCAGTAGTTGATGATAAGCAGGCTAGATTGATGTATTCCTCTATTTGTCAAAAATCCATTATTTGCAATTACTCTTTCCCCTGCAATATTAATCACATGCATACCCAAATACTATATACATGTAATGCACGTATTAATTGACAAGTAAAGTTGGATCGTAGCAGGTAAAAAATTAGCCTAGCCAGAAATAGACAGGCTTGTGTCAAATCGGCACGCAGAGAGAACTCGTCACTCATAATACTTGAAAATTATGGTGTCTGGCATACACTGTATGTACATGTATGTCAAAAACACTGTATAATCATATAATTATTTTTGCATAGTACCACAACTAATAATGACTGGAGGCTGTTCATTGTTAGAGCAAGTATGCAGGCTCAAAGTTTGCAGCTTTATTCCCGTAGGTCATTATCTCGTAAGATTAACATTTTAGACAACAAGTGTATGAGGATAATTTCAAATTCTTTTTTTTTTGTTTGTTAAATAATGGGTCGGGAAAATTCACACGCATGGCAAGGAATTCACAACGTTGTGACTTGTTAAAGGTGGTTACACGTGGTGATAAGGTGGTGATATACATGTAAGGCATACACTGTCTCTAGGAGATATCAAGTCGATTTGTCATGTGTATTTCGTACTATCAAGTTGACATATTGGATCTAATGTATTTAATGAATCTATGCATACATGTAGTTTATATTCCGTAGGGATATGCGTGATAGTGTAAAAGGACCTTAATGGTAATCCAAACTTACGCACATATGCCTAGATTATTATCATAAGTTTATGTATGTAAATTAAATAAAAAACGCACATGCTAACCTATCGATATTTGGGTGCGACTACGGTATTGTCTGCCCTACGGAAGCATCAATTTAAATTTCATTAGGAAATTATATCAAAGCTTACGAAAACTTTTTAATATCATTTATGAACGACTTAGTTGATTTTATAAAATGTTTGAAAAAGTTGAGTAATTTTTTGTCGCATAAAAATTGATCATTGTCGAACGAGTAAAAACTGTTGGATCACGTCTGAAAAAGAAAGGAAAGGAGAAAAAGCACGGATGTTGAAGTCTTTGGTGGTACGCAGTCTTAATTTGAACAATATTGTTCTTGAATTTGTGTTGTAATTATCGTGTTGCATTTCCTTTTTTATATTGTTTTTCATACGTCCTACTGTAGCTTGTAAAAGCTAGAAAGCTTTGAAAACGTATTACATGTACACTGTAAAGCTTGTTAAACCCCCTCCTCAATTTATCAAGCTCGTTTATTAAGTAATTTAAGGCTATTCTATTCGGGCTACATTCCCCTTAACATTTATGTGTTATTTCTGAGATGAAAGTAAAAGTCAGATTGAAAAAAGCGCTTTTATCAAAATTCTACCGCAGGGATGCCTGCTTTCCGGAATCTGCTTTTTTAAAAAAAATTGCAGCTGTCTAGGTATAGCGTTATGATGTTCTTTTAACTTTAGTTAAAAGTTACGTATACTTATAATAAAAAATAAAAAACACTCACGAAATTTGGGTAGCTGGATGTGGTTTGTACAGAGGGCGATCGATCTCTTGCATCTTGTACATCCGATTCGGAATTCCTGGACATACGCCTTCTCATGGATCGTGAATGGATGGATTTCAGAGGGTGGTGCATGTGAGGGAAACTTTCGGCTCCACGATGCACTGCAACGGCAACATTATCCATGTTAGAGAAAAGATTAAATTCTTGACACTGGAATTACAGCTGTGCGTGAAATTGTGAATGCAGAATTTGGTTTGCTAGTTTAAATGGTGGGAAAATTTAGCGGCGAAGTATTGTTAGTCATGGTTAATTTGCACTGCCGCAGTTAGTAACGATTTATTCAAGGCAAATGCCAGTCAGTTCCAATTTTTTTATCCAAAATCTGAAAGTAGGGCTCGGAAAATTGAATACCTTTTTTGTTTTTTTATGTCTGAAAAAGGGTTCCTAAGTTATTATTCAGTCTTGATTTTCCGCCCTGTTTTCGTTTGCTGGATTCGACTCTGTGGCACAATGGTAAAGCGGTGTGAGAAGCAAAATTAGTTCAATGTGAAATATTGCATGAGAACTAATCGTTAGATGAACGGACACGCATGCTCAGCTCCTTCCTGGTGGATCGGTTGAGTTGTTTGGCAAATGGACCGAAAATAGGCAAATATTGATCATCTAGTAGATTAAGTGTAACGACTATCGATTTTGGTTTGATTTAAAAAATAATCAAGGTTACACTCATAAATTGCGCTTAGGTACATGTAAACGCTACGCAGCAAACGATCTCTGGCAAGTAACCTTTTTGCATCTACATACTGTATATCTGGATCAGAGTTAGTCATGGAACGCACCGACTACTTTGCACGACTATTTTGCTCATTGTTAAAAACACTAAGTGCAATTTGAGAAGAGAATGAATAGATGTTTGCCAAGAATCTTTTCACCAACAGGCGATATTTCTTACTACCGTAAATGCATTTGGAAAATGATAACTGTGTACATGTACATGTACAGTATGTGGTTGTCGTATATGATAATCTTTTCACCAACTATAACCACTGTGGTATGCTAAAATCATGAAGGTCGAATGTGACTTTAAAATTCCTTGACAAGGGTCAAAAGCAACACATTTTTCAGAAATGTGACGCCAGATCAAATTTAAAATATGTGCACTTGTTTCAATTTAAACGGTAGTCCTGTATTGTGGCGAAAATTGACGCATAATTTGAATGCAGGCAGTGCAGTTAAACCTAGTACCATATTAAAAGCTTTTAACTTAATTTCTATAATAGCTACATGTATACTCAGTATGTGTACAACGTTAAAATTAAACGTGCTGTTAACTAGTTGCTGATGATTCTGCTTCTAAACATGGTATGAGCAGTCATCATTCGGTTATCACTACATGTAGCTAATTTTGAAATGACTTGGAAAATGGAGCCATTGGAGAAGGATGGAAAGAGGCATACTGTATGTACATGTACAGTGTATTGCTAATTAGTATGGAGAGGCAGGACTGATCACGATCACAATCACGGTTAGGAGATTAAATTTTAATCTTTTAATGACAACTCATTTTGCTCTGTCCTTCGTGTACATGTAATTAGTTGCTGTTGTTCTCGTGCACAGTTTCCATGTGTAAACAAATAACTTTTAATGAGAATACAGCGTACAGAAAACCCGTAAACACAAGAAAATTAAGGCAATTACACAAGACAATAATGTGTTAGATTTATTTTAGGATATCGGCTTTAGCTCTTCTATGTATGGCAAGAGATACTCGATTCATCGACTTGCAAATTGTCTGGTTTTCATATACAATGTAAATGTTTTATTTTTCCCAAATAGAGACGCGAAATCAGAAAATGATTGATTACATATCTAATCCTCAACATCCTATAATCTAACGTTATTGCCTCAATTCATTCTTTCGGTTATCCCTCCATGATGACTTTAATAAGTTCTTTTGAGCGCAATTTGAAGAGTAGCACAGTTTGAGTAATTGTTAATGCCATAAAAGTTTTAATATCTTACATTATAGACATGCATCGATCCGTGTGCAAAACATGCATACTTGCTTAATTAAATGTAATAAGTGTGGCCTTACAATAATTTAATAGAGCGGTTCAGTTTAGCAACACCGGTTCTCATTTCCTAGTTTTTCGAAACCAAGGTCTAAGTTACAAGTGAGATGTTAACGAGTCATAACATTCTTGTAATCTGGGCAGCCATACTGGCTCCAAAAAGATGGAGACAAGAACCAATGTATTCTGTGAACTGGCATTTGCTACCCGTATCTCCATGGTCCAATACCAAACAGTAAACAATGAGTTGTCATAACACTAAATGCGTTTAAAAATCAATAAATACTATATTATATTGAACAGCAATAAATGGTGTCCTTGTCACGCTTGTCCAGTATGTATTCCCTGTTGGTCATTTATCACAAATAATGTATTGTAAAATGTGTTAATTTTTGCACCATTTACCCTGCAATTTAGAATTTATTTATGTTTTCTTGATAATGGAATCTCATCTTCTGCACTTGTGTAATCGAAATTTTAATTCTAGTAAAAATGTGGATTTCCCTACTTAATTTGTACTGATGAATTTGAATATCGACATTCCTATGGAACACTACACAGAGCTGCGTTCTATTCCCCATCATTCTAGGCAAATGGATCCTTAAAGCTGAGCCAAAGCATGCCCAACATGCAAATCGCCCACTAGGGTTTCAGCTTTGGTTTATAATTTCAAAATATCCCGTTAATGAAATTTGAAAAAACCGTTATGCAACCCCGCAATGTGATATTGCAATGCAGGGAAGCCTAGGTTTAGGCAGTCGTATAAGTTTTTTTTAAATTTATTATTATTTTTTACTCTTTTTTTTTATAAATAAACGGGACATTTTGAAATTATCAACCAAAGCTGAATCCCTGGTGGGCGACCAATTCCACATAGGGGAAATAAATTTAGCAATTTTAATAAGTATTTGAAGTAAAAGTGATGGGGCATACTTTTGGCTCAGCCTTAAACCATGGAGTCAAATGTGAACTTTCCTTATTCATTCACTCCAACCCATTGCATTCCCTGGTCACCATACCTCACCTTGAACCTGGTTATATTTCATTCGCACTTTCATTTATTGATAACAGATTTCGAGGTCACCTGCATGTTATCGCTGGGCATAATATTGTTTACAAATCCCTCACTTAGTTCAGCATACGGAAAAGTACCATGCGATGGTCAGAAATTTATCGAAGATACTTGCACTTACATTGATAATCATTTTCATTGTAGCGATGGCGCGCTGTTGGCACATCGGTTTCGCTTCCAATAACTTTGGCGATGGAGAATTTCTCAGCCGGCTCAAATAGCTTTTCCATATCTTCGTCGAGCGAGCCCAGGTCGGCTCGCCATGGCTTGGGAGTGCCGGACCCTTCGGGCGAAGGACTCCGCTGAAATGAAGGAAGCAAGATAAACTTAACGGAATTCAATATAGAAGTTTCTAACCGGCGCTACATCATTCGCCGGTTAGATGCCATTAAGTTCCGGTATCGATCAGCGTCTGCCTCGCACGCAATTCTCGATAAAACAAATTTGTCATGGCAGATTCAGCTAGGATGGCCATTATCCCTGTCAAATGGCATTATTTATGTACGTGGACCAATGATACGTTATCACTCGTGTTGTCGTGCTGCTTCTTACGGTGGACAGCACCTGTATCCAGGATGCTATAGTAATTTATTTAGCGGTAAGAGTAATTGCGGTTTGCTTCTCCATCCCAGGGATATTAGTGGAGATGGCGCAACTGTTGCACAATTGGAAATACATGCATACGTGCTGCAATACTTAAAAAATCCTATCTCAGAGATGCAAAAATCATTTTTCCAGTCGCTTTTAAATGTTAAATTGTGATGGCAAAGTGGATTTTTCCTTATGAGAAATTCTCAAGAATTACTGCCAATTGCTCGAATAGTTGGATTAAATTTAGACTCACTCGTTGTTCCTCTTTCGTTGATGGTGCAGTCCTCAATTTCTAGGAACATGTAGGCCTATGTCGCTTTCCGCTTATAATTTCCTGTTGCATTTAAGAATTGGCATGCCATTCGATAGCGCCTAACCAGTTTATGATCAGCTACACATACTTGTACTTATGGAAGATCTTGCGAATTCACCAGGCCTCAGTACCGATAATTTCTTTTGTATTTTAAGACAGTTGGATTTCCTCTACAAAATTTGATTAAAGTTGTTTTTTTAAAACCGAAATCAGAATAAATTCCTGTGTACAATGTGCTTATACTTGAACATATTAATTAAAGGAACGCCACATGCGAAAGTTTTCGACAAAATTAATCCCCAAATTATGGATTTTCTTATATACTATACTTGTTTAAAAATGATCAACTAATGGAACGCCGCACCATAGACAATTGTTTTTTGAAAACCGAGATTACAAATCCAGGATTTATATTTTTTTTTATAGAAATAAACCGAGCATTTTCGAATAATGTGAAAGGAGGAAAGTTTTAGCTGATGACCACGCCTTAAGAGGAAATATATTCCGTATTGTACATACCACGTCTTAAGCGATAACAAAATATTCAGTAATTGAAGCGAAACAAGTGTGATGCAAAAATAATAATAATCTTCATTCCCCCGTCCCTGTATCAAATTGTGCCCTGCATTACCCTATAATAGTTACGTTTCTGCCTGTACATGTACACTGGAACTTACATTTTGTGCAATGGATCACGTTCGCTTCATTCACATCATTATTTATTCGTAATTATTACTTCCAGCCAATGCAGATGACTGTGCTTAATATGCGAATTAAATGTTTTTCGTGTAATGTATAATGCACGCTACTCAATCGAAAATTATAATTTTGGTGCACACAAAAGTAATAATAATAGAGGTTTAACTAGATCGTCGATGTTGATTAATTTGGATGTCATTTGCTGTAGCTTTTTACTGCTTTTAAAAATAACATGATCTCAACAAAATGCAACCACTAAAGGATTCAATCCTTCGACGGTGTACGTGATAGAATTCTAGAATGCAGTTTTTCAACCTACTTTAAAATGTGTATCATTAAAGTTAATATAGCTTATAAAAATGTTTTACTAACAATCATGTAAGGCATGTGAAAATTTGAAGATTCTAAAATACCTTTTACAGGTTAAGAATTGTGATCAAACGTCTTACCTTTCTACTTGGATAATCACTTTATTTTAACCATAAAATTGTAACTAAATATTTGTAGTGTTAACTTAACGAGGGAATTGTATTTCTCGCACGAATAGGCTATCCACGATACACATGTAATCCAAAACGAATTCACGGGAAAATGTATTTTCGCAACCGTTTTGTTACTAAGACAACCCTCGCGTAATCAGTGGAAATCGTAAAACCATATACTGTTGATTAATATCGTTATATGAAAGCAAAAATGGGAAATAAAGCGAGAGTATATCCTCAAAGCAGAATTTTCGTAGAAATAAAAGTGGCAGTACTTAAAACAGAGCATATCAACTCGCAAACCATTCAAGCTAACAATGGGAATTGAAATACGAGTACATGGTATCGAAAATAACTCAATGCCAAGTGAAAATATGAAAAGAAATATTTTTGCATTTTTGAGATATTGCTTTGAAGCACGCGTAGTCATTCCTTCAGAACATCATCCTATTTTGCTATAATCTTTGTAATCGTATAAAGTTATTAATTTGTATACAAGTACTGGTACATCATGCCTTAAGACACCGTAAACCATACATGTATATATTTTATATCTGAACCATAAACATTAAACAATGAGGCAAAGTACAGATTATCATGGGCGGATTAAAATCCTAGTAAATGCAGTTTATGGCTCTTCTGTGGAACAATAAAATTTAAAAAATGGACCGTTAATCCATAAGGCAGACACAAGGCAATTTCTCGACGACGGAGGCGTGCTCGAATAATTGCGAAAGATGAGGTTGCGAATTTTAGAATTTGAAAAGAAATTGATATACAGTATATTACTTTCACTTCCAAATTATTGGTTTTGCAAATTCAGAAAGGTTTCGTATATTTTTGCAACAATACATTGTACACATAAGATGATATGCATTACAAAACTACAGTTGGTTGAAAAATAAATTTATATTGTTCATATTACGTTAGTTTGACCGACAAATTTCCAGTGATGATTGCAAAACACGAACTGGTTTTGCTTCAGATATCTAATTATAATAAACTGGGACAGCTCCCATGAAAATTCCCATGACACAAAATTCATGTTTTATATCCATTGATATAGCATTATAATTTAAACTTTCTACTTCCAGAAATTACACGAAAGTCACGACTCACTGAGTTTACCCTTATGCAATGGCAAACAATTTGCAATTCGTGCTAAGTCATTGAACATGCATCCATAGTACCCTGTGCCAGAAACTTTTTCTTTGAGAGGAAATGGTTGAATTCGTTTTTTGTCTACCTTTTTTTCCGATTTCGAAGCATTTCCATAGATTCTTTTGCGAGCGTATATAATTATTAGTCAGAATTCTACATAAAACATTGATACAATGCCGAGGCGGGGAATTTAATCATATATTTCAATGTTGCACAAGGCCAGCAACATGTGCTTTTATTTACAACGCCTTTGGGTTGTACACCATTATATTTCTAGATTAGTAAATGTGGCGTAGTTTTTTCCCCGTTTTCTCAGTTAAATAATCGTCACTAGATGGCACTGCTTCAGTCTTAGTGACTGTTGGTGATGATGACACCACACTGTTAAAATTGTTTAGCTGCCGATTCCAGGAAACTCTTTGAAAGCTATTTTACAGCTGGATTAGAAGCATGAAACCAGGATGTAGGTCCTGGGATGTGCATTTAAATTTGAGATTAAGTATCTTTATTTGACAACGGCAATGAAAATTTCAATATTCCACAATAGCCCCCTTCCCACTAACAATTGAGCATCATTCACGACGTCCCTTTTCTATATTTAACATAAATCTTGCCAGATATTTCAAGTAATAAAAAAATACATTCTTTCATTCAAGGTATTTGCTGAGATCAAACGAGGAAATTAACATTCTCAAATACATTAGTGTCTATTTTGTAGAATTCTAAATTACCGGTTAGCGTGAAAAATTCGTTTTCAAACAATATCCAATGAAACGTTTTGTTTTATTTTCAATTGTACTCATTCAGTTTGAGAAGTAATACCTCATACATGTTTAAACGGGGATTTTCTGCAAGGGTACATCGACTGATGTAATCCGGATCTTAAATTTCGCATTCAGTTAATGTCATTATCAAATAAAGGGGATTTCAAACACGTCAGTAATTTATTATTACAGACAAGGAACTGGAGAAAATAGTTTACTTATTCATAATGTTGATTTTATTTGCACGACAGTAGACGAGATGAAATGACGATTTTTTTTGCTTTTTAATTAATATTTTGAATGTTCTCACCTGATCTCGCCCGGCTCCTCCTATATCCGCCATTTCTGCAAAAACAAAGGAAATTATTTTACTAACTCTTGTTTAGTGACACGCGTTGTATCGGATGCACTAAGAGAAAACAAACAAAGAATAATGTTATGAACATTGGTTATAGTGGTAGTACATTTTTTTCCAAACGCATGTTTCCCTTCTATTACACTTTTACATGTATTCATTGCACTTAACTTGTACATGTATACCATTTTGTCAGCTTCTCTGAAACCAAGTAAAAAAATAACAATTTACAAACCCTTGTGTTGAAAGCTTTTCACACCGCACTAAAACGAATCGCACTTCCTTTTTTAACTACAACTTGAAAGTTGAAACTTTTTATTGTTCTTGAACAATTGAAGGTTTATTCGAGGCTTTACTTCCTAGAAACGATTCCTTACACCAACCTCTAAGCTTATTTGCCATCCTACACTTAATACGCGTATATTCACTATTTCTGTTTGACAGCACTGCAATCCGTAGGTATTTTTAAAAAAGGGAAAAAAACCCGGAAAACTATTATTGGAATCCATGAAACTGACCTGTTGCAACACAACTTGCGTATGATTAGTTATTAAAACAGTTTTCTTCCTTGTGTATTGCATTTTAAAAATGTCTGCCCTTGAATTAGACACGTCGTGTCGTGTCAGTGGAACAAAAGGGTTAACATTAGTCAAACAGCAGCCTGCCTATACATGTGTGATGCACATTACAAATACGGAAATTGTGGAGGCGTTGAAATATTTCGTAATGTACATGTATGCCTCAAAAAATCGCTCTTGCATAAAATTGGAAGATTAATATCATTCGAAAAATATATACATTTACACAACTATAAATACTAAGCAGTTTTGTAAGCATTTTGTAATTTAAAAAATAATAATAATAATGACCCTAGGTTTACACAGGACTTGTGTGAGGGCGCAATCACTAGTTAAGTTTGCCCTTCGTTTCGAACAGAACAACAAGATTTTGCAGGTTCAAATTCTACTTCAACTGTAGCTTGAGGATTCTGGTTTTTAATCCATGAACTCGAGCCTAATGCGGTATAATTTGACAGATGTTTGACGTCACACTTGACAGCAGACACTTTTGATTTATACATGGGTGATTTTCGCGGACAAACGTTATTACATGGTTCTTAAAAATTCCAGCTGGGATGCATTGAAGGCTATTTGGAGCATCAATTATTATCAGAATTTAGCGAGGAATTCACCCATAAATCACGATGGCAAATTTTATTTAGTTTTAGTATATGCAAATCAAGGTGAAACCCAACTCTGTGTCTCGTGTGATTTTATGTCCCTTTGTTTTTAGCACATGATTTATAAATAGCCCCCAATAGGCCTACACAATGAAAGGAAAAGAGTGCGGAACAGTGTCTTGTGGATCTGTAAATAAATTTATTAAGGTCGTAACATCATTTTTAAGTGAATAATGCGCAATAAAATTATAATTTTAATATTAACTTGTTATTAACAAACTACTTATTAACTCAGATAAGTGATTGTATTGACATTTCTTGATAGTGGAAATATTCCTGTTAATACCTCGTTCACACCAGCACTTGATGTGATTTGAGGGTGATGTGCATCCTTCGAATCACGCATACGAAATGCAC
>JAQIXS010003779.1:0-17072 GCA_034700785.1 Rossiulus vilnensis | reverse complement strand
TTTGTGGTGTTGACTCCAGGGTCTTCTAGGCCTAGTGAGAAATATGGGGCTCGAAAAGTGTCATCCGAAGATAATGTTCGCATCTGGACCCTGAAATTTCTGATTAACCACCCCCCTCCGTCTTGTTAACACTTCCAGACAGTTTAATGGATCATTTCAGCCTTATAAATATGCTTCATAAATAAATTACGAGCAGCAAATATATGCAAAGCAGCGGCTAATCTAATCATTTACTCTTCAATTTCTTTTACTTCAGGTTGACTAACCTTACGGAGACCGTGATAAGCCTAATAGCGTTTGTTTATGCACATACCAGCCTTAAATTATTCTGACTAGACGCTTTTACTGGGCCTTTTTTGCCCTTACGTCTTCTTATCTCAGGCGAATTAAACCAAACTTGAATCGCGATTAATGCAGGCGTTGTTTTTTATTTTTTTATTTCCAAAGTTTTTTTTAAAAAAAAATAATAATGTGGTGGGAGTTGAAAAGCAATATGCCTTTGAAAAAGGCAGGGGAAAAAATATGATTAAACTAACTTTATTATCGACCCAACCGGCAAATTGCGTAAGAATTTAACAGACATGAATGTCTTTTCGTACGCTGTCTTGGATAAATGTAAGAAAAATTTATATCTTTTATGGATCTTCATTAATAAGTGGATACAACTTAAAACGTGCAGCAGTTTGACTTCTAGGGCAATAAATTACTGCTATTCAAAAGTATTGCACGTAGTACTCTAGGGTAGATAAATTAAATGTGGCACACACATGGCAATAATATCCATGTATGCCTATAGAATCTATACATGTCCAAACATCCACATATATTTTTAGATTCTCACACGCTGTATCAAAAATATTTACAGATACGGTCATCCGTGTCTATGACCACACCTAGAAAATATATTATAATAACTTAAAATTAAATTAAAATTTCATTTATCTTGGTGTGCAATACATTCGCTTGAGGGAAGTGAGCAGCAATGAGATTATCATTAGTAGAACGTCGAATATTTTCCATATATGGTCAAGTATGCAGTGATATATGGCTTTATTTAAAGTTGCCATGCTTGACGATGTCAATATTTGGCCAAATATGGACTTATACATGGCTCATGCATGGCCATTTATGGCATATATAACCCCATATCTGGCCATATTTAACTTTCCCACCCGAACTTTTACCATCATTTATGTTAAGAATGAAATAAATACTGTAAAATGCCACCTTGACATTACTTCTTTTAATTTCATTTAACGAGCAGCGTATGAATTTAAGAGTTTCGACCACCAGTCAGCTTTAGAAATGCAATTTAAATTTTTTTCCATATAATAACATTTCCTATACATGTAGACTTTGATGTTGGACGTTGAGAGAATTGAGAACAGTGGAAACCATTGGTTCTGGGCCATATATGTTACTCGAGATTTCCGGGAATATCAAGCAGAATGAAAAAGAGATTCAATTAATTTAAATTTATAGCCCTATTTTGATAAAAGTGCTAACTCACACGTTCATTATGCTCATTCATTTTAATTTTTCATTTTTTTTTAAATTGAAAGACTTATTCATTGGTAATCTCTTTAAGCCTAGTAATTGGTTGTCTCTCGTTACAATATTACGCAGGAATCGACCGAGATGAACATCGACAAACGAAACAAAGTGACCTCGATGAAATTAATGAATGTTTCGCCTGTGATGTAACTTAAATCAAAAATTATGAAATGGTAAAGGCGATCGATGCGCAGTTTTTTTTTTTGTACAAAATTTGTATACCCTTCATATGATTAGAATGATATGATTAGACAGTACAGTAACGTAATACTGTTTATCACCCAGGGTAATTTGCACTAGTGATTTAGATTGTTTCATGAGTTTGCACTAATGATCTACATGTAGATGCTGACTTAAGTTTGCATCCAAAAGTGACATCCCTGTATGACGTCAGTGAATGAAAATAAATCCTAATTAGCATTTTGCAAGATAGTTTTAAGATTGTTTCATTGAGTATCCAGTTGCTTATTAAATTTTGATTCAGAAACTTAGCGACGTCATCAGATGTTGACGCTTTTGGTAGATAAGAATTTTCGTACCCATAAAAGTGACATCCACTTATGTCGTCAATTTATCAAATTATATACTAAATTGGCAGTTTGCACATCAGTTTCTAGAGTATTTCATTAATTATTTAGATGTTGACACTTTTGGAATTTGCATGGGTCATCATATGACGTCACTTCGTGGAATTTGTCTTAAGTTCATGACTTTCAATGCATGTTATGTCAATTAACTATGACATATAAAAGCAGTTGAATACAACATATTTATAAATATTCTGAACTATCAAAAGTGACATCCCCGTATGACGTCAGTGAATGAAAATAAATCCTAATTAGCATTTTGCAGTCTAGTTTTAAGATTGTTTCATTAAGTATCCAGCTGCTTAATAAATTTTAATTCAGAAACTTAGCAATGTCATCAGATGTTTACGCTTTTGGTTTGATAAGAATTTTCGTACCCATAAAAGTGACATCCCCTTATGTCGTCAATTTATCAAAATATGTATTAAATTGCATTTTGCTCATCAGTTTCTAGATTATTTCATTAATTATCTAGTTGCTTAATAAATTGTAATTCAGAAACTTAGCAACGTCATCAGATGTTTACACTTTAGGAGGACAAAAAATCCCTGAACTACCAACATTTTTGAATAAATTCATGGATTGTTTTGGTGGTGATAACGGTTGAGAAAATGAGTCCAAAAGCGTCATCTTTGACGTCACTTTACGTAACTTAACATGCCTAAAAAGCCATACATGTACATGACATGTCAAAAACGTAGCTACTAACCAACCATTACAGAATGCGTGAAACAATTCAATGCAATGCAATGCTCTTTGACAAAATCAATTTCACGAAAATCTAAGCTTTACTTCCTTTCTCCGTTTTATTCAGTTTATTCAGTAGAGCACATCCGATTATCCGATTATCCAATAAGATGGCCCACATCTTCCGCTACACTCTTGAGCTTGAACTAATTCGCCAAAAAGGAGACACTAAGTGTAGGTCAGGTTTTTACAGATATGTTCCTACCCGTCCTGCCAGAGTTCGTCTATCCAGACGAACAGATATGGCCTGGTCTGACTAATTTCAAAGTGTTGATGGTTGTTGTTTTTTTCTTTCTTCTGCCCTGTCATGGAACCAAGGCACCCGTCTGAGGTCTAAATGAGGATTTCCGGTGCCATGCTGACTGCTGGCGAAAGGCAAGCTCGGGTTTTGGCACCGGTCCCGTACCGAAAACCGTGGCTACTCAATTCCGCGCCCTCTCATTGATAAAACTTACGAATAAAAACAATCCCCTTTGCGTTATAAACACATCATTACGATTACCAAATGATATGGCATTATAACAAACTACATATACAAACAGATACTGGCAACGTCTGGCCCAAAAAAAAAAACTTTACTAAAGGTGACAATCCTTCGCAGCACACACTCAGATCTCAAAGAAATCAATGTTCTAAATCCTAAGAATGTAACTGGTGATAAGGCTTCAGGAACATGTTTAAGGCTTTGGAGTAATGAAGTCTGCACTCCCATCAGGCAACCTTTCTTGCGTGCTCTTCAAGATTCAAGTCTTTCATCAGGACATGTCAGTGTAACAAACAGTAGCAAATACAAGTTTTATCATGCTGTACTTTTAAGTCTCTAGTATTAATAAAGTTGTACCAATATTTTAAACCATCTAAAGTAACTAAGATGTCCCCTAAAGCAATGAGTGAATAGAAATAAAGATCTCTGAATATGCAGTACTACCAAAGAATTACTAAGAGGATCTGAGTGCATGCAGATAATAGTTAAGCATTATTGGGTGTTTTTTTTTTCAGAAGCATCTCTTTCTAGTATTGATACACCAGACACGTCCATGTTAGTATTTTATAGTCGAATTAAAACAGGATTCGACCAATCAGAAACATTCAGCTTATAGATCATGCCTTCCCTCACCATGGAAAATGAGTCATGGGACAGGAAAGATTAATCGCACAGCAGGCTCTTTCTCTCCATTGGTACATTTGAATTCACAGTCCATTTTCAGGTTAATATGCCTATAGTTACTATTTTTCAGGCTTTAGATGGACCATCATTGACCAATAGAGGTTCCAATGGGGGAGGGCTAAATCTTAAGCCTCTTAGTACTAAATCAATTCACGTTATGCTAATGTTTTATAAACTAGATCACTAATAATGCGTTTAGCCTTATTTTTAAATACAATTTTCCGTTGTTTCTGAAATATTTTCAATTTAGATATAAAACATTTGGTAATTCGGGAACATTTCATCAGATAATGTCGTAAATGGGAAAGGGAGTTCTGAGGAGTTCAGGGCGATGAAAAGAGTGGTTTCACAACGAGAATGTTTCATTACTTCCGGTGATAATTTCTGCAGTTAATTCTCCAAACTCATCATTGGAAAGAATGGATGATTAGTGGGCGCTTCCGGTCACACTCACTAAGAAACACTAACCACACCAAGCAACGCATGATGGACACGTTGAAGATTTAAACCCGTATCATAAGTAATGCCTAAGGTGAAAAGAACAAAACATCCATTTGTCATTTTGATGGCAAAAAAACAAGCTTTTGGCGCTGAGCTACACACACGACCTAAGATTAGGATTCCAGGAACTGAAGCCGTTTTAGGTTAGCATTTGGGATATAGATAGAAATGACGTCATTAGGGGCGTGCATAGGAGGCGAATCGAGAGGCTCGAGGGGCCCTATATCGGAGTGCTGGAGACTGGAACATGTCTTGTTTCAAAAAATTCCAACTTTGGTGCTGGTTTTAGGGCCCATCTGGGATTTCAACCTTAACACTTTATGAATATTTGCCACTATTAAAAGAAACAATTTAGAAAAACTGGATTAGAAATAATAATAAAATAAGGTCATGTAAGCAAGAAACCTTCACTGACCCCCCTCTTGGGTGAGCCATTGTAAGTGATATCACCCAAACTGAAACATCGATATATTACTTGCATTAAATGGTAAAATAGATAAAGTTATTTATGATATTAATTATGATACTGCAACACGTCCTGAAACAACCAACATGACGTCATTTTACTTTAAATGCTTATTATAATCTTTAAATTACTTTCCCCCGTGTAGAATTGGTCGCCCACTAGGGCACGAGTAATTTTTTTAAAATCTGAGAAATTCCATTTATTTATGAAAAAAATATCAAATTTGAAAAACCGTTCTGCGACCTTCGGAAATAGGTGCTTCCCTGCAATGCAAAAGGATCAAGGGTTTAGTAAAGTTTAACTTTTTTGTTTATAAATTAACGGAACATTTCAAATTATAACAAATAACTCAGACCCTAGTGGACGACCGATTTTACACTGGGTGAAATAAATTTAGTAATTATAGTAACGTTTCGCAAGATGGGCATCCTTTTGAGTCGGTCTTCAAGTTGTGATAACCTCAATTAAAAGCTAACAAAATAAAATTATAAAAATCTTTTTTGTTAATATGATTTTTCCACGCCTCCCATGGAAAAATGTTCACGTAAACAACGATATTTGATGAGCATTATTTTTCCAACGATGCCATCAACATCGTGTCACGTTATTATTTTTACCACGGTTACCATGGTTACCAACTGCCTCCCAAAAACCGTAATAAAAGCCAAAAAATTGTTTCGGAGAATTTCGCCATTTTTTGGAAATGTTCGTTGACATTTTTTTTATTTTTTTTATTTTTTTTTCAATTAGGAAAAACACTGTTGAGGGTGAAAACAGTTTCTTCACCAAATTTGTGTTTCACTCCTTGAATTAAGGCGGATTGTAAACTATGACCACGTGGATGTTTGCACTTTTTTATGTTTGTTTGTTGGGTTCATCTTTTATTAGCGATATTTAGACAGCTTGACGGCGCTGGAAAAAAACAACAACCAGTTTTAGACGGAAAAAACCAGCACTTTTTGGCATTCTCAAACTTGACTTTGGTGCCCAAATAAGCCGGGCCCACCCCATGCTTTTCAACCTCTCAGACAAAAAATGAGTTCGGGCTGGGTTTTGGGGCTAAACGAGGGTCGACAGACGAACAACCCACAAGTTGTTTTTTAAAATCAAAAAATTAATGTAGATAATCAACTTGGCTATAACTCGAATGAGGTTGTTTTTGCCAATATGTAGTTTTTTTTATACGAAAGTAACAATTTCAGAAACACGAAAAATGTCTTATGTTTATATGCATCATAGAAAGATCAACAAGAAACTTAATACAATCACAATTATAAAAGTACGCAATCATTAAATATTTCAACAAAATCTTTCGTGTGGGTAAGTCGACCCAAAACGGATGCCAAGTTTGCAAAAAAAAGATATTTTCACATTTACGTACATGTTATAGTTATGATTGCTTTATTATTCCCATTTATTCCCATTATTTTCCTAGAAATAAAAATTAAATTTGCAATTTGTTTTGTTTTCTTTCGATTTTCCAAGTTCAGCATCTTATCAGGCACAGTGTCAAATATTATTACATATCCAGTAAAATGTAGAAGTTGAAACTTATTCGAGCTTTTACTGTAAATTTGCAATGTTTTGTTGTTGTTTTGTTTCAATTTTTCAATTTCAACATGTTATCAGGCACATCGTTAAACATTAATAAATATATTAAATATCCAGTAAAACGTGGAGATTAGTTGAAATTTAATTTAATGATCGTTAAGGACAAGGTCTAAAAAACTGACGTTATCTGAATATTTTTCAGGAAGAAGCACCTACGGATCGCTACCATCCAGTCCCAAATTCTGGAAAGACTGGGCATCAATCAGACCCCTAATACGTCATCGCATCAGATGACCGATGAGAACCGACGTCGGGCGGAAGAGGCTCTCAGGCGTCTCATGCAAACCCAACGACAAAGACAAGACACCGACGACATTTATGCGGAAAAAGTGCAAAGTTTTTACCCATCATGTACGTTGAACTTTACTACTTCTTTTAATCTCGATGAATTTCGCTAAAAATCACACGTTTCTGAACGATGAAGGATGATGAGAAAGAACATCCAAAACATCCTTGCCCAAAGAGGTCCACAATTCACTTCCGGTCCTTGTTCCACAACATTTTAGTTCGCAATAATTGTGTTCCACAAATACCCACATTTGTAGATTACATTAACAATGAACAAGACGTACCACAAATGGTAATTATCAGTCCATACTTTCGTGGATTAATGACTGGGATTAGGGCCTGTCCTGGTCAACGTCGATGAAATGTTAAAAAAAAACATTGAAAAAAAAACGTCCATCTTTTTCATTAGTTCTTTGAAATTCTTCGCAATAAAAAAAACTGCGAAATGTCAAGTATATTTATAGCCTCTCGCAGAAGAAAACAATTCTTCTTCGCTGGAGGATTTTTTTCTTCACACAATGTTATACGTGCTATTTATAAAACTGGAGTTAACATTGCAGGTGTAGGCGTGAGGCTTCAGGGGAAGACCCTTTCAGAAATTCCCAGCGCCATCTCTGATGATTTATGCGCAACAGCTAAGGGTGTTCTCCCAAATGCAAACCTGGTTTTTCGAGTGAAAATAGGTTTTTATTATTGTCAGTATTAGTATTTTTCTTTAATAGAAATGGAAGGATAGGCACTAAGGGGGTATGTCCCTTCTGGCCAAAATATCAAATATTTAAAAGATGTTGAAATATAAAGACGGATAACAATGAGGTGAGGTAAAAGTTAATGTTTAAAAATGTTTGAGGGTGTGATAAGGAACCCAACCCTTGTCGTGGACACCTTAAGTTGGCCATTACAGGGGTTCCCATGTAGGAAAACAGAATGTCAAGGACTCGAGGATGTCTCATTGGTATGTTTAGCGGAAGTTAAGAGCCAATCGGTATGTACAGTGCCGGATAAAACCCATGTTGAGGCCCTTTGGCCGTCGAAATCTCGGGTCCCCTTTGCCCTTTGCAAATTATATCCTAACACGTTTTGAACAACAAAACCTTGATGTTGAATTTGTGAGTAATCCACGTTGACAAACAATATATCGTGATATCATTAAACAAACATTAATTCTCTTTCAAAATCAAATTCAATATTATTTTGATCCCTTGTCGTGGGGCCCCTAAAAGGCGTGGGGCCCATAGGCGTATTTTGATTAGTTTATACAATAAAGGGCTTGGTTGTTTTTGCAGGTTCCTTGCCTCGCAACACTGACAGAGACATGTGGGAGAGTGTGGGCTCCTTCCACATCTACTACACCATCCCCATTCCTCGGGTTGCTCCAGGTACGAGTTTGACCGTCTCTGCTGCCAAACTCAGGCTCTTTAAGCTCATCGATGGCCAAGACACAGAACCCTCGCCCACCGTTGCAAACACTGGAAACACCAACAACGAGACGGAAGTGAACGTGCAGTGCGATGAACGCTTCCGGATTTCAGTGTTTCAATACACGAAGCCCTTGAAGAAGACCAAGAAAGGTTAGTCACATGTACGAGTATAATGTCAATGTTGTATCTTCCAACGTGCAGGATTCAGACTATTCAGCTGATAGGCTCAACCAGTTGCGATGCCTAGGATCCTGGAAGCTAAATTTTCGGGTGCCATGAAGCACCTCTGACCTACTGCACGTTGAAATCATGTGGCATTGTAACGGTGACATCCGTTACATGCCTCCGTGTTCATGTATACCGGGAGGAACCAAACATGCCAAACTTGTTCTTGTAGCAGTGCTATTCCCAAATCTGTTGTTCACTGCACACCCATGTTGGGACCCATTTTTGGTTTCCTTAAGACCTGGTTAGTAATATTCCCTACATACCTGCTGAGGTTTTGGATAAATACTTTAAAAAAACTTGCAAAAGCATCCTGGCAACAGGACAGACTGACGTTCCGTGGACACCTTGGGAATGTTCCAATTGATACATATTTTGAATTGAATTCAGAAAAAAATTTCGATGTAGGGAAGCCCAAACATTACTTTCAATAAACATGTCAAAGTGATTCCTCTTCAAAAGTTGGCTTCTTCACAGTCAAGAACTTTGTTTAAATTGGCTAAGCTCTGGAGTCCTTGATCAGACTTCCACAGGCATTGATCAATTGTCGTTTATTGCTCTTATTGAGGTATATATCGCTCAGAATTTGAAATTGGGCACAAACCGTAAAATGCAAACACTTGGTTTTTTCCAGGCAAAAGGTACAGGAAGTTGATCGACTCCAGGATGATCGCAGCCGACTTCGGTGGTTGGGTGGAATTCGACGTGCGATCGTCTCTTCGGGACTGGATCGACAACTCCAACAAGAACCTGGGCTTCGAGATCGTCCTGGAAGACTCCCTGGCCAACACCCACAATCCTTCGGACTTCTTCCAGAACATGAACTGCTCAGAAGGTAACTCGGGATGACCGTTGATCGTTGTCGGCCACGACGTATTCAATGCATGGAACCGCTCTTCCAGTCTGTCTTTGTCTTTGATCTTGTGAGATGCCCATGCGCCATTAAAACACGCTTAATTCACAACCACACTTGTATTTGTGCTCGGCAATATTCGCTTCGAAATTACTGTTTTTTTTAAAGGCTTTTGTTCTGTTTTTCTTCTTTTGTCCATTGACACCTGATGGCTTCTTTGCAGTTTTTGCCCAATAGATAAGAAGACACTTCGGCTTAAGATCTCTCTTTGTTTCGCTAGCTGTAAGAGGCTTCCTCCAAAACAAAACGGCTGTTGCGCACCGACATGCATTCGATGCATGGACCGGATGTACACTTCTTTTTTTTTTAGTTGTCATGTGACCACGTTCTAGTAGCTGTTATGCGCAGCATGCTGGGAGGGGGTTTTTAATACTTTCCTTCTTGATTTATTTTTCGTTGGCGTAGTTAATGAACCCCCCTTTCCTCGTTTCATGGAAGACAACATAAACCGTCTGAGTGACAATGACTCACTAGGATTCAACAACGAGACCTTCCCCACCCTGGACCTCAGGACGGTCAAGCTGCTGGACGATTTGGCCACGGCCAACGTCCACAACGAAGTCACGCCCAGCACGCAGAGGAGGAAGAGGGACAACGGAAAAGCTCTGGAAGCCATCAACGGAGCGTGTGCCATGGTGCAAACCTACGTCCTGGTGGAAGGTGAGACTCTTGCTACATGTACATGATGCATGGACATTACGTCCAAAGAGGCCGTTTGGCAAAGGGTAAGTGCCCTACCTATGAAGAGGATGGCACATCCCAGAAGGACAGAAGGAAGCTCTCGAGGCACTGACTGCATGGGGCAGTCCACAGGTTGGACAGTTAAATGACCTCCTTATAAAGGGTCTTCCTTGTAATGCAGCCTTGTATTGCAGGTTTTTGTAAGTTAGAGGTTTTTGTTTCAAATCTATTGAATGTTTAGTAAATAAACGGAACGTTTTGAGATTATGAAACACAACAGAGACCCTAGCAGACGACCAATTCTACACTGGGAGAAATAAATTTACCAATTATAATTAGTATTTGAAACAAAAATGTGCAAGGGGGTGGGGTCGATGGACGTCCCCCTTGACCATCTAACTGACCACGCTAATTCTAAGATTCCTCTTAACAGATCTTGAGGGATGGGAGAACGTTATTGCACCTAGAGGATTCTACACAGGAGTTTGCATAGGCGGTTGCAACACTGATGGAAATTCTAGTGTAAGTTACATTTTTTGATCATTATTTTCTAAATATATTTCTTTGTATTTCTGTTCGAAAAGTCGAGTCATACTTATAGGCATACCAGAATCCTATAAATCCTATTTTTTGTTGAATTATCCTATATTTTAGAAAAAAATATCCTAAATTTCCTATATTTTAGAAAAATATCATATATTTCCTATATTTTAGCAAAATATCATATATTTCCTATATTTTAGAAAAATATCATATATTTCCTATAGTTTAGAAAAATATCCTATATTTCCTATATTTTAGCAAAAAATCCTATATTTCCTATATTTTAATAAATTTTACGTAGCCGTTATTTACGTTTTCTTAGATTTTTACGAATTGTGGGTGTCATTTCCTCGTTTCTTTTTTTAATTCATAATATTTCTAAGCAAATTTTGTTCAGGAATTTGACCCAAAATATTGGGTTTGATAATCACCGTTTTTTTGATAAAAATAAAACATAATTCGTAATTTAATTTTTCGAAATTGTTCGTATAATTAATGATAACCGAACTTGTACAGAAGTTTATTCCAAAATCCACCATTTGTGATGTTTGTTTTTCATTTCTTGTGTCTAAGGCGTTCCATTACTTGATATTCTTTCACCATTTTCCTAGAAAAAAAATATACATATATTCCCGAAATGCATAATTTGTAACGAAATTTTCGAATTTTTCTTTTTATGAAAAATAAGTTGGCAAATTTTGATTTTGGAATTATTGTTTTGAATAATATGTATGAAATAACTTGCAGCCAGTGAATCACATTATCCTATATTTTTTTTCTTTGAAAAATGACCGATATATATGCAGTCAGTACGTTTTATTATTCTAGCTTAATTCCTTTTTTTTTTTCATTTGAATTTTTGACAGTCTAGCTGCGAGGCCTCTGAGAAAACTTCAATATCGTTGTTGGCGATGGACGACGACCGTGTCGTATTTTATAATGTACCAAACATGATCACAACAGCGTGCAGTTGTCGGCAACAATAACAAACAGCGCACAATCCTAATCTTCGACTTCTATTTATTACAATATAGTTGAGATTTAATCTCAGGCCAGCGAATCTCACCGTGGCAATCCCGGGAAATCCCGAGAGTGAAAAGCAAATCCGAAGGACAATTTCCCAAAAAATCCACCCTTCAGTGCAAGTGGGGTTTTACACATCAAACGGTTATTTTCCATTTTGGTTGATTTTGATTTTGGAATTGTACAAAACTTTCAGTTTTAAAGTAGGATAGGTCATGTGACTATTCGAAACACTCAACAGGAAGAGACAAATTCAGCCGTGTAGAAAGTGACCCCTACTGAGTCTCCCATTTTACGCAAATTCACAAAAAGCGTAATTGTGACCTAGTTTAATACTAAAAAACCCACTTTTTGTGAATCTGTGTAATATGTAAAGGTCGAAAACGGCCACCTATGATATGGTCTAATTCGTCATTTCCCGCTGGTCAGTTTGAGTGGTCACTTGACCTAATTTAAAAACAGTTTTGTTGGAAAATAACAAATAACGTTACTCGTAGCCAGTGGCAGATTCAGATAACAATAGGGAACCATACCAACAAATGTATCCAAGCTACAAAAAACGCTTTTGTGGCCAATTTTGTTTTGCAAATTTATAAATTTCTGCAATTTTGGTTTTGCAACTTCATACATTTCTGCAATTTTGTTTTGCAACTTCATACATTTCTGCAATTTTGTTTTGCAACTTCATTCATTTTTGCAATTTTGTTTTGCAAATTTATAAATTTCTGCAATTTTTTTGCAAATTCATACATTTCTGTAATTTGGTTTTGCAAATTCATACATTTCCGCAATTTTCTTTTTCAAATTCGTACATTCTGCAATTTTGATTTGCAAATTTATAAATATCCACAATTTTCTTTTGTCAATTTATAAATTTCTGCAGTTTTGTTTTGCAAATTTGTTTCTGCAATTTTGTTTCGCAAATTAAATTCATGCATTTTTGCCATAAAATTGTCCAATTGCCACTGGTCTTTACCAATATTTTTGATCATAGCCAATCATTCGATTAGTAGAAGTAGAATAAACTACTTTGATCAAGTGTGATCAAGTTTGATCCATCGATAGCTGGCAAATTTCGAGCGACATATCATTTGAAAACTTACATATGAAATATAAATATAAATATAACATGTTTCACGATCAGCACTTTGTAATGAGGCTTTATTTTAGGGAACTGGGATGTTATTAGGTTTTGCAATTTCTGTTTATAAATGTACAGTTTCTTATTAACCTAGGGAATAACCCCGTATTACGATAATCTTACTCGAATAAGTCTTTAGTTTTGTGAATTTATTCAAAGATATTTCAATGCCCACTGGTCATTTCTATCTTACTTCCGGTCGGATAGCCTGTTAATATATACGTATGAGTGTGAATGAAAGTATTTTATTTCGTGTGTCTGCAGCGCACTAAAACCATATCAGAAAAAAACAGAAGTTGTGCGAATGCATTTTGTTTGTGGTGACTTTACGATCACCACGTGAAAACGGAAAAAAATATTAAAAAATAAAATAAAAAACATTCAGAAACCTTCAGAAATTATAATATGTCATTGCAATTGTCATGTAATTGTCTATCTTTGTAAATTCATTAGTTTTTTTTGTTTTGTTTTCTGCATCCAGTATAAAGCGTTGAATTTATTGTTATCATTTTCGAACGAGAAGCACAATCTATTTCACGATTATTTAGTCAAATTATGAAATAGCTTTTTGTACGAGGTTTTTGTTTTTAAACGGTTAAAGTGCCCTTTACATGGTCGTGCTAAAAGTTCATATGTACTCTAATAACCAGTACAATATAAACAATTTATAAAAAAAATACAAAAAAAAGCAAAACTTAGTTTTAATGCCGCATGTCGTGAAAGTGTAAAGGGAGCTTTAATCTTATAAAACGTAATGTAAGTTATTATTATTATTTCTGTATGCCATTTTTAGCAACCAAACGAAATCTTTTGAAAACATGATGATTTGCTGTTACGATTCGAGGGATTTATTTGTAAAACTTCACTTTAAAAATTGGAATGACGGTGTACAAATATGTGTTATGAAAGGCTTTTAATGAATTTCAAATTTAAAAACAAACTTTTCAATTTCAACTTCGAACGCAAGCCGATTGCCTTAGGCCGAAAGCCGTAATAATACTTTTAACCAGTTATATATTATTAATATAATGGTTTGAACGAATGATTATATGTATAAAATAAATATAATTCGAAAAACAGCGCGGGATTTGTTGTTGTTGTTGTTTTTCATCAGAAAAATACAAATGTTTATTGGGTCAGCTCTAATTTGGAGGAAATGACTTCACAAATATTGGACTACGTTTTTCTATTTCACCTTTGGACCATACATGGAATGCGAGGTCAAAGATCACGTAAAAAAAAAAAAAACAGGACAGATTCAAAACGGGTTAGAAAAGATCATCTTCGGAATTTTCAAAATGACCTCCAAATGCCAAAGCTAACTTTCGGTTGGGTCAGTTTCGTTCAATTTCGACTTGAAAATACGACCATAATTCTCGAAATAAAACAGAATGCCATTTAGATTTGAAAATACGAATGAAAATGGGAATTGAAAATGAAAATATTTGGCTTACCTGCAACGTTTTCAGTCTTGGCGTTTCTGGGACGTCCTTCATCAAAAAAAACATCTAAACACATTCAATAATCACCGACACAACATCAGAAAAGAAAGCTGGGTGTCCATCCGAATAGCCATCGAGGTTTATGCAGGTGCTAGTGGTCATTTCTCCAAAATTTTAGCCCGCTTGCAAAATCGCGACACCACACGCGAGCACCTGTTGAATAGTCCAGCTAACAACATGGTCATAGTGAAGAAACGCCGGAAGTGACGTAAAACGTACTTGTAGCAAAAACAGGCCACACACTAATCGGAAAACTTACACCAGAAGTCTGATTATGCAACATCTAAATTCTGCATTCTGATCATTCCGGTAATAAAATGTTTAAAACAAATTGCTCTCTAAATAATTTTAATATGTTAGAGAAATTGAGAAATTGCTTATCACTTCAGTTTCGTTGTTTGTTTTTCCCAAAAAAAAACAATAAAAAATAAAGAAACTCCCCCAAAATTGGTACTTGTTAACGACCATACAAGTAGATCAAAATGTACTTTAGTTTTTGAAAACAAGAAATAAAATAGAATTTTTGAGAAACTATCTCAAGGTCCATTACAACTTATTTTTATTTTTTTAAGTCCCTCAATTATTTGTATTTGTAAACATTCACGCAAGTACATGAAGTATACGCAAGCCTACACTAGTTTTTTGAAAAAAAGTAAAATAATTGTACACAGCGTTCTCTTTATTGCTAATATTGACGAAACATGCAAAGTAAAAACGAGTAAAAAGCCATCATTCGGTTACATGCTTTTTTTAAAAACAAGCTTTGCTCATGGTATTCCTTCATACTATAATAACATTTCTGCAAATTGTTAACATGGAAAAGGATAAGGATATCATTCAGCGTAATTTTGAATAATACCATAGCGAAAGGTGAAATCTTTATTTGCTAGAAGCATTCTAATAATCAGTACAATATAAAAATCTAAAACGAACACATACGCAGTTTATATATCTGGCCATTAAGCACTGATCACATTAATTAGATGCAAAAATATATTTAGAATTTTTTTTATTAACAAATCTGATCTTTTAGCACGACATCTTCACCGCATTTCGAATGAACAATTTTTAAAATTCAGTTTCAGAAAAATGAACATTAAATGAAGTCATCGTGCTCGTATAAATAATTACTATCAAAATCAAGCGATTCCCTCAAAAAATTCAGAACGTGAAAAAAAAAATTAGCAAAAAAAACGAACTACGTTCTACAATATAAGCTTAGCTAGTATAATATTCAGTTATATATATAACTGATGGCGGATGCATTTCATTGCATCGATTGTTTTCAGCCTAGCATAAGAGTACACAACGAATTAATTGGATTTTCAGTGAATGATACCGAAATTAACCTGTTTTAAAATAAGAGCTAAGCATTTCAAACATCGTATCATTTTTGTAACGTACGACCGAAAGGATTTACGGCCCTCTCGAGTCGATGTTCAAGATTACAACGCACTACAAATTCATTGCAGTTGGAATTATTTGTCCCTCGATAGATTATTTTTAACGCTTAATAAGGCTAGAAGCTCATGAGCCGTTGGACGTTTTCCTGGATCGGAATTACTGCATTTGCGCACAATCTCCCGCAACTGAAAAAGAGACGTAATTATTAAAAAATTCACCACGTGCCCATATTGTGATTTGAGTAATAAATATATTAAATTCTGACGTCATGTTACTTTGAAATGTATTGTCATTTAATTACGGAAATACGAGGACAATTGATAAGGCCATATGTGACATGCAATTTAACACATACAAAACGACCAGAACGATGACTTTCAAGTGGATTTTGCTAAAAAAATACTTTGTTTAAACATAAAAATGGACCAGAAGGATGCATGTTAAGTGGATTTTCCTTAAAAAATGTTTTGTGCAAATATCAAAATTCCCAGAAATATGACTAGTGATTTCTCTGCAATTCAGATGAGACAGATTCCAGTAGAGCATTGCCAAGTTTCTTAAGACAGACTCCGACTCGACTTCATAGGGATTTACGTACAATTTCCAGTATGTTCTCTTTGAAATCTTCGCTGCTTCCGTTGGCCTCCAACAATCCTCTTCCGCTGTCCCTCCTGTTTCCATATCCCGGCATTCTGTCTCCATCCTCGATGGGCGCCACCACAGAGCGCCTCCTGCTGTATGACGAGGCCACAACGGCATCGTCCTGTTCGGAACGAGGGCGCCAAAAAGGCGACTGGCTCACGTCAAACAGCTCTATGTCGTCCAGATGGTCCGAATTGTCTTCTAGGGCTCTATTCAAGGAGTTGGCCACATCTAAAATATGAGTAGCAGGTGGTTACGGCAGAGAACTAAACATTTACACCGAAAGAGGGAAAAACAATCCCTCTTTGTCACTGCTTTTTTTAAAAAAAAAAACAGTTCTCCTCAGTGGCGCGACAAGGGATCAAAAAACGTTTGTTTAATAATATTACAATAATATACCGAGATTTCGACGTCCTAAGGGCCTCTAGGGGGCCGTCCATAAATGATGTCACACCTAGGGGGTGGGTGGGTTGTGTATTTTTTGTGACAATTGTGACCAAGGGCTGTTGGAGGGGGGCTGTAGTTCGGTAATGTGACATCACACAATCAAAATTTTAATTTTCTTTAAATTTTAATAATTTTTTATTTTAAACATTTGAATAGCAGTCGGGAATAAATTCCAGCAGAATCCCTGGACTGAAGACATTTAATCACG
>JAQIXS010003778.1:0-17074 GCA_034700785.1 Rossiulus vilnensis | reverse complement strand
GTCATCAAAAAGGAACTCGAAAAAGTCGGAAGTGAAAGCGGAGCCCCCCAAAGTGCCAGAAAAGCCGCCAGAGGAGCCAATATCGCGACCGGCAATCCCTAAGCTGGTGCTCAAGAAAGTGGGGAAGACCGTCATCAAGTCAACTATCATTCCACCTCCAGTGGAAAGGACTAAACTTCCCTCTCCCCCTAGTGGCCACGACCTGCGATCGCTCTCAACGGAACAGGATGCATGCATCACTGATGACAACACTTGCCTGAAGGATATTTTCATGACAATTGACCCGACGGCGTCACCGTTCTGCTAGTGTCTGGCACTCCGAGGAACTGTTCCAACTTCTGCCGTGTGATGACGTCTGTAAAATGTAATTCTTGAACGTTTTGAAGCAGTGCGAACAAGACCCGATTCCAGGTTTGACCCCCATTATGTGATGTGCAACCCAGTCTTTTACAAATGCATTCTCACCCAGGAAATCCACAGGGCCACCTTTTGTTTGACCTCATTCTTCCCTTCTCGTGTGGTGTCCTGTCCGGCACTACTGCCGCTCCTGCTTCCATTTTCAAAAAGAAACCTCAAAAATCCATGGATGGATGCCCTACACATGGAATCTTAAAATACTTACAAGCAACGTTGTAAAAATGTCAAAAGACAATTTGTTCGAACTTTCAGAGTGTTGTTGAAAAATGTTTAAATAGTTCGTTTGAGAAGAAATGAATTCCGAATTTTTGTCGAAATGACCTATTTCTGCATTACTTTGAAAATGCACTAGATGCCATAAATAGGCACAAACTAAACCAGAACGAATTTTTTTTATATAACTTCGTAACATCACAGTGGTCGCTGTCAACAGCGATTTCAGCATTTGCAAACAGAAAGGTCAAATGCTTCCTTCCCACATTTCTCGATGAAAATTTACCGGTGGTAACTATCTAGCAAAGTTCGGTCGAAGGCTGTATTATTTTGCGGTTTGATATACATTTTTTTAACCCTTAATCCTGGCTTCCAGTCTTTAACGTCGAAAATGGATTTGTAGTAAGTCGCGTTCAAGAAATTCGGAAAATGTTAAAGGAACGATGGGCTCCATATCTACCTTAAGTTTATTTCCCCCGCTTCCTCCCTCCTTGCTACGGGACTGTATATATTTTTGATGGATATTGAGATTTCCTTTATCCAATGTACACATTTTGTAGGAAAAGAGAAACGCACCCACCCTTGCCAGACTCGAAAGGCTCCATTTCAGTTTTCAAGTGCATTTCGAAATTGCGAGGTGTGAGCAAGAAGTTCTCCTTTCTGTAAAATAGTATTGTCATCAAGGAAAAAGTGTTGTTTAAACTCGGTAATAAATGATAAGTTATTATTATTAGGCGTGCGTTCGGAGACATTTTGTTGGCAATGAAATGCCGTGTTAGAAGTGTTAGTGGAATGCTTTTGGCAGCAGAAATTTCAGGCAAGCCATTCTGTCATGGAACATGAACAAGTTTAAGAGCTTTTGTACATGTGTACACGTATTACGACTGCAATTTCACGGAGCGCTGCGTTTCCGACAAGAATAATTATCTGCCTCGCAATCATGGCAGCAATTCAATTTCTTATCACATATCAATTACGAATATTCGTCTTTTATGAGCTTTTGGCTCACTAAAATAGTTACATATAATTATTTAATAAGCAAGAGCAATATCTCGTTGAACGCTTCAGAAATAATGAAACGCAGTGGCCTTCCATATTTAGTATCCTTAATCTTTACACCGTAATTCTGTACACGTGGACTAAGTAAACAACAGCAGTTGATAAAGGACCGCTAAATAGTCTTTCTGGGCAATATTAACGATAACAGACGATTATCGTTTTGATCAATTAACCTGGTTGAGCAGCTTCAATTTGTTTTGAGGAATCTTGCAGATGTAACAATCAGGGCGATAGAACTCGTCATTGGAACTCCTGAGCTACTTCGGAACCAGACTTTTTGCAATCAAAACTATTTTTATTTCATGTTTTTAATTTAATGATTTATTCACAACCAAAACGTGCACAATTATTGAATAATAACCCTAGAAATTTAAGTTTTACTGGTTTTTGACTCAACGTATTTACTCATAAATGTCTAGAATAATCATTCTTAAGACATTTTAAGAATTTTAAATTACATTTATATTTCTCCTACTAAGTTACATAAAGGGAAAAAGTACCATGAAAGCCATTACTGAGAGACTTAACAGAGCGTTATTCTATAATGTAAGCTTAGTTAGGAACTCACGATACAGACATTTGACAACTGTTCTTGTAAATATTTAGTTATTTATAATAGTATGATACACGGAAAAAAGAAAAACGAATGTAATGGCATCCATCGAACATCAAAAAACAACAAACTCGCCACACAGCGCAGTGTCCCGTTGCTATTCAATGGTTCATTCTAGGATGTTCATAAGTTACAATAATTACAATTGGATGAATTTTGTGTGCAAAGGGTTGGGTCAACTCCGAACTCATCACGAACAAATGGGCAAACGATTGACTAGAATAAGTTATAACCAAATTGCCTTTTTGTTTGCGAAGTCCGATAGTTAATATACAGAATCGCGACTCAAGGTCAATGGCATTGGCGGCGTTTTAGGTATTCTCCAGGATTTTAAAAGCACAAAAGAAATCTACATACAGCAAGGTGGTTGGGCATATTAGAGGATTGGACTACCGAAGGGACTTAACAACTTTTATTATCGAATGAAATTTTACAACCTTAATCACTCGTTGTTTCACACCATAATAAAAAAGGGCAATTAATCCCAAGACTGAATCCTTCTTTCAGAATGGTTAGAATGTTATGTCACAATTCCAATAATTAGAATGTGAATTAACGTGATCGATGCTAAAATTCTGAACGAATACCTATATGATGGAATGCAACTACTATATGGGGTTTATTCCCTGTCAGGCTTCTGTTTCTTTGGTCATTTTATTCCACTTTCTCTCCCTCTTTTTCTTCAGTGAAAGTGAGAAGTTACGTGAAGACAAGACTGACTGACAATTGCGAGTTGGAAGATGCAATATGACGAAGTCAATAATAAACGCCTTTCCTAAGCACTATTTTAATTTAGAATTTAGAAGGCCTGTTTTCAATCAGTTGAACGCAACAAGGTCCCCCTTTAATAAATAGAATTGCGCGTTTGTTTTAGTACTTCACTTGTCATATACAAGTAAAATTCAAATTCATCACGACAATAATGTGCGCTTATCAAAACGCAATGGACAACAGGTGTTCAGTAATTTTGACGGTTTAATTTGCTAAACAGATAGCTTTGCTAACGGATAGAAAATTGAATTTGGTGGTAAAACTGTAACCAATAGCGACATCTTATGTATGGTTTCGACGTCTGATTTCTTTTATGTCGCACTACATTGTTCCAATAAACATTTATTTTTAACCTGGCCTAAATCAGACCTACCATTTTAACCAAGATTTGCAGCATTTACTGAGCGATTTTATGGCCACCCTAAACAATGAATGCATTTCTGAACACCAGTCAGCATCTTTCCCATATTTTAAAACATTCACAAGATTCCAACAACACTTTACACCAGTGGTTCCCAAAGTGCGCAGCTGCCTTTGCACGCCATGAATGGAGCTGTTTTGGAAACCACCACTTAACACGTTCAAACGTTTAATTTTAAAAATAACATAAATAACGCTAACTACAGCTCGCCGTTTAATGAAACATACAGGACCTCACATCGTGTATGACAGTCCAAAAACATTGTGACGATTCGTTGTGCATGCATTAAATTTGCATTGTAATGGACGTAAGTCTCGAATTAATAGTCCCTAGCAGGTGCAACTCGTGATAACACCATTACGCTATGCGTGGAGTTCAAGGGGAAATTCATACATATGCATTACATTATGTTCTCAAACACATGCCAAATCATTCCGATGTTTAATTGAGCAATTTTAAAAAAATCGACTGTTAATTATGTTGGAAATTATTATCGAAATTATCTGAGATGAAACACCTTGCAATGGCATTTTAATTTTAATCATTTTCATTATTGACAATATTTACTGGAGAGTTTACAAATTCGAACGGGTGTAAAAATAGTTAAAATGCACCAAACAAGTTTGATTGATCAATTATAACACGCCTAAAACTAAACTTGCAAGAACACGTGTTAACAGCTGCTTGTTCTATTTATCTCAACAGACAAAATCTGAAATTAAAGAGGAAGTCACCAGCTTTTAAAAATTGATGATAGTGTAAGAGCATAAACACCCTAAAATTCAAGTTTAAAATCAATACATGTACATGTGGCGCCATCTATAACATGTTTTAGGTGCAGAGATTCATTAGAATCCTTGGAATGATTTCTCATGCCTTGAGTAGTGATTTGTCAAAAGTTGTATTATGTTGAGAAGTCAGGTGAGTTTCCCCCCACAAGCACAATGAAAAATGATGTGATTACAGAAGGAATGTTTTGCTTCACCTTAGCCCGGATTATTAATTCGAGTTAAGAGCAGAACAAATGCCAAATAATCTTGGGGAAATTTAAGTGACATCTTATTTATATGCAAGAATTGCAATGTTACAGGCATCAGGTGCACGCAGCACAGCTTTTCATCATTGAAACAGTACATGAAATCCCCTGAATGATAAGTGCAATCTGTACGTGCATCCCTTATCGCGATCAGTCTTAAAAACAAAAATCCACCATGGTACTGGTCTTTGGAAAAATCTCGCCTGATGCAGTTTTATCCTGCCGATAATTTGCAATCACGTGTCGTTTATCAGCAAAAATTATCAAGGCCCGAGGCTATGGTCAAGGCGAAGAGACCACGAGACAATGTGCAAACAAGCGAACAAACAAATAAACAGAAACCCCCAAAAAATCGCCTAGTGATGGCATCAGGGAGTTATTACGCTGATAAGATAAAATTAATCCAGAAAAATAACAATACTCATCCTCAACTGCAATCAAACATACGAATTTGTGCCCTAAAGAAAGCAGACAAAACTGGGCTTGAAGTTAGTTAGGAAGAATGGAATGTATGAACAGAAGGCAGACTGTCAGGAAATCAGTGGCAGTTGGTTGAGGGATGCATAATGGGCAATTATAGAATACGGGAGAGAGTCGCGATTGAATTTCAAAAAGTTAACAGACAGAATAAAGCATCGGAGGAAATGGCGCACCTTAGCGGAGATCGACTCCCTGTGTCACGCTGCTCGTATAGATGGGATTCTCTATGTCGCGGTTCAATGACGTCGTTTCGGTGGCGTTGGCTGAGCGCGTTGGGCTGTAAGGAGGTGGAGAAGTGGTGCGAGCGGGTGGTGCGGGCATTGCAAATACAGTGTTAGACGTAGAATTGGTGGCAGCAGTGGACGTGGGTTGAGCCATGATGGGGGAGCCGCGCTTTCCACAACCTTCGTCATCGCTTAGTTCGTCCTGTCGGAAAACAGATCGGTTATAAGAATTGCCTACACCATTCCAGGACCAAAGATGCTATGCAAGGTTGTGACACTTCGGTCGCATTCACTAGTGCAAGCTATAAATACGTGGTATGGAGAAAAAAGCATCTGGGCATTTTAGGACTTCTCGAAAAAAAAATTGCTGGCATTTTGAAAAATTTCGCATTTCTTTATTTTTATTTTTTTATTTTTATGGAAACTGATCTTGTCGAAGTGTCGCTGACCTGAACAATGTCATCTTTCAATATACCTTTCTCACACCTAATATATTTTGCAGTAAACATTTGAATAACAAGCACATTTACAACTGCTTACATAACGAAATTTAAATAACTATAAACTCAAAATTCAAGTTTAATATCATGCATAACCATGTTTGGTGCTTTTCGCATAGTGCGCGATTTGCAGGAATATAATGAAACATCTCAAACATTGACACTATTTTCAACTTTGTCACAGCTTCTGATTAGCTAAGAAGGTCAAAGTGCTTGACAATTCCAATAAAAAATTCCGAAATTACATTGTGTTAAATTGACTAAAACAAATGGTTTGATTTCATTTCTACCAATCCCATTTAAAAGTTTGTGATGCAAACATCATGTCATGAAGCCTGTTTAATTACCAAAATATAAAAAGCCGTTTATAGTTAAAATGGTTAAATTTTGACAACACACTAAATTTGCCTTGCCTCCACGAACTTAAGAATCTTCAGGTAATTCAGTCACACGAGCAATAAAATGTTTTTGAAAAATTCAGTTGACAACAGGGCTGGACTTTATCAGAATATTCGACTATTATTGCCACGTTATTCCTTAGTTTACTGCATTTAAATACCAGGTTTTAATGAAAAAAAAGTCATTTTTATAGGGTCCCCATTCCAAAAGGTCTGAGAGAAACCCATAAAAAGGAGTTGTAATTGCTCACCTTGAAGTTCGATGGCTCTCCTTCCCGTATATGGTTTTCAGGATGCTAATCATGCATATACGAACATAAATATAACTAATTACTCAAGCGCAAACAAATGTAGCAAGCTAGCAAACCAGGGACAGATTATGAATGGTACTTTGTCTGGGTTTCAACAGCTCTCAGTATTCGGATCACACTTCATGACAAAACGTTTGAAAGATGAGCAAAATCGTTATTGATGACAAATATTCAGCTATGTTCACTCAACGATTAATTTAGTTATGGAAGCAGCTTAGTTTTAAATTGTAACTGTGTAGTTGCACTCTTTAAAGATGGCAAAGTGAAGAACATTGAAAATGTCATTTAGCATTAAGGTATGCTCAAAATTCGACAACAAAATAAAAATATGGGTTGCGAAAAAATAAAGTTCCAAATAGCAAAAAACATGAGCAAAAATTAGGTAATACAAAAAAAAATAATAATAATTAAGGAAAGATATGGAGTAAAACGTACAAAGAGAAAATGAACATGCAAAATATTTCGCTTTACCAATTGGTGCTAAGAAACCCTGGAGCGTTGGTGGAGGCCAATTAAACGTAGTGAAAGTGACTTTACTGACAATAAATCAGACAAACAGAAACAATATCCATACCTGCAAATTCTGATAATCTCCAGTTTCTTCGGGAGCTCTTGGTTTGCACTTCCCACAACAGAAGTTGAAACAACAGCAACAACAGCAGCAAAGGTAGCAGCCGGTGACAATTCCACAAAAAACGAATAGTGCCTGCAACGATGACAAGAGCATTGGCCAGTCCGCATACATTTCACCACAACTTCAAAAGAACAGTAAATCAATAGAATGCAAGCACTCACCTTGCACCATCCACTTGTAATCATGAAATACGTATTGACATTTTCTTCCCCAAACTGCTCAGCAATATACAAACCTAACGAACCATAGTTGTCGTAGATATTCCTCTTCGTTAGATCACTTAAAATAGTGTGGGCATGATTGATTTCTTTAAACTGCATAAAGGAAACGTCAAAATTATCCAATGAAGAGAACATAGACATGCCAGTTAAAAGCTCATTTTGGTTTTTAAACCAAGCAAGGGAAAGTTACAAAGAGGCAAAATCCACTAAGTATGATTCCAAGACATCTGTCATTTTTCCTTTAATATGCACTTTAAAAACGTTTTTCAGGATCAAGTGGCTTTAGATTTACCTTTTCTAAGGCAACTGGATTATCAGGATTCTTATCTGGATGGTATCTTAAAGCCAACTGCAAACGAGGATGAAAAAAGTCAATTTAGGCAAGCCTTGAGTAATATCACCATAATATTTCGGCTTCTAAGAAGCCATTCAATCAGAAAGAAAAAAAAACTAAATCGGAAATCTTACCCGCCGATAAGCTTTTTTGATATCATCTGGGCCACATGTTTTTGGTAATTCTAAAGTTAAATAAAGCGAATCGCCCGATGTTCTGGAAAATAAAAACAATCCTTCAATAAATACATGTTTGTGTATGCAGTGCAAACAGATAAGTAAAACAAACCTATCTAAATTCAGTGGAACCTTTGTATCGCTTGAAACATAATGACAATCCATCATATCACATGTATGAAGTGCATTAAATATGAATCATAAGGTTAGTTTTTTAGCTTTGTGTATCATTTTGTAGGAAGGCCAATTAAGGAATATGTTTATAAAATATGTCCAAGTAAAGAATTATCCAGGGACGAGCAATGCATTTTTGTCGAAAGAACAAATAAGGACTACATTTACCTAAACAAAACATCATTCAGTGCACGTGTACAAATTAGGAAACTAATTTCACGGTAACACTGCTAACTGCGAGGTTTGGGGAAGAAAAAAATCGATAAAAACTGACGAGTCAAACATATCAAGCGGAATGACACGCCAAGAGATGTAGCCTACATTCAAATCAAAACATGCCATGTCAAACGGTTACATGTAATAGCAAATGGAAGATTGTATGGGCAGAGCAGCTTGTGTGCTTGCATAATTCACTCCTAAAGTTATAGTAATCACTAGCCTAATTTACGATTACATTTGAATCGGGCTTTTTCATACTATTTCAAATACACATGCATAGACTGTTGTTTTCCTTATTTACCCATTAGTTCCACTTTCTATAGAGCATTTATTCAAGAAAAATTTGCAATTTAGATTAATTAAGCATCAATTTACTGAATAGGTCTACATAAAACTATCCCCCTGTCATTATCTGTTTCTAGCAAAGCGTGATTCAGAAAAGCGATGACCATATAATCAATTAACCCAAAAATATCAACCAGAATTATCTTTCCTGATGTGATTTTGCCCAGAATTTATAAGATATAAAGGAATTTTAATGGAGCTCAGTGCTTACAGATGGAGTTCACAGTAAATGCTACAAAAATAAAATACATATCCTTTTTTTGCAGAATGCAATAAAAATCACATCTGTAAAATAAATAAAAAATTATGCAGACTTTGTTAGTCTGTATTCTACATTGCCCAAGTCCAACTATCATATTGCAATTTAGACCTACTATACATTTAATAATAGAGCGATCATAAGGTATCTTGAGTAACTTGACGATTCTAAAGCTACCTGATCAAACGTTAGATACTCTACCATAATTTCAAATCTGAAATAAATGTCATATCATGCGTCGTAAAACGCAGTTTGTTGTCCACCAATCTCGCCAGGTTTAATCCTTTTATGATCTCAATTACTCATGATGGAAGAGACGTACAAAGTGATACTGTACATGTAGTCCAAATGAGGGAATACTATTTATGAATAGGCATAGCATATGAGAAGAGGGAGGAGATAGTTTGAGTTTGGCAAACAATTACGACAAAATAATAGAGCGATGGTAGGACAGAATATTGTGGGCAGTGCAGAGTCCACGTTATAAAAATTGGGGCAAATACTGACATCAATTATTGTAAAATAATATGACTGCTCTCAGGGTGTAAAGACGAAATTTGAACATTGTCAATGAGTTCCTGTTGATTACGCCCTACTCCATCGTTTACACTGCATTACCATGAGTTAACGCCGTTTTCAAGGCATCAACACAATTTCATTTCGGACCTTTAAAATTACTTAATTTTCGATTTAGTTGAAAATATGCTTTGGTATCCAGCGCGTGGGCACCCTGTACTGCGAATAATTCATTAGCACATGATCGATAGATATATGCGGACACTATCAGCGTTCAATCTGTTTGACGTTTTTGCGCCGCTTTGACGGCCTACTTTGGGTCTTAATTATGCCAATTACACGGTGCTCTCAAACACGGTAACTACCAGTAACGTTTCGCCACATTCTGGCATAAAAAAGCCGGTGGACCCATTGCGGCAAAATATGGTTTCTTCATCCATTTTGCAGCAAACCACCCACTTTCTCGCGCGTTCTGTATCAGCAGCACGACAAACGGTAGCGCTAAACAAACGAGTTAGTATTATGCTAGAAAGACTCACGAATATCTCCTCGCCGTATTCGCCGCCATGCCTAATTAACGAACGAAAAGCGACGCTTTAGTTCGCACAATTCATACTGAAAACAAGCACGGCCGAACCCAGATTAGATTAAGAACAGCAGATCCCTTTAGGACAGAAGTCGCCGACAGGAGGCGCCAACGTAACTTAGGCGAGGGGCTCCCGCCAGCATGCGTCATTTCCGGCATGTTCAGGCGCCAATTTCGAAACGAAAATATGGCCCCTAGCACTTCAAACGGTCGAAGCTTGCTGGAAAAAAAATAATGAAAATATTCCATTTGTCACAAGGAGTAATGAAACGCTATGAACATCTTTGTGATGTAAAATGCAATTATAAGTCCATTTATATTGCGATTTGCAGTACTGGAAAAGCTTACTTAATTCCATGAAAATATTTAGTTCACAGATTCGAGAGCGTTTTTCTCACTTGTTTTTCTCAGCCCAAGATGACTTTCAGAGAAGTTTTATTGGCTAAACCGCACGACATTTAATTTTCTATTCTTTAATTCGCGCAGAATAACCTCATCGTTTAACCGCAATGAATTACTAGTGCTACAGGTAGGTATTCATACATTCTAACAACATATGAAGCGGCTAAATCCATATTGGTGTAAAGTTCCATTTTTTTCGTTTTCTCGAGTGCACTGCAAAAATAAAATCCACAGCAAACTGTTGAAAGAATAACCACAACTGTTTTAACCACCTCATATAACGCTTCTCACTGCAGCTATTATTGTTGTTTTACAAAAATTATTCCCAGATTAGAGTTTGTGCCAATAAACGTCAACAAGCCTTCGGATTACATCATCAACTAATCTTTTCTAAGCTCATCCATGCCTAATTTTCATCCACGTGCTTTAATGCCACAAATTCACATTTCCAAAATTTTGAGTAAATCCAGTAAAAAACAACTTATTTTTAGGGTTGACATTGGGATGTGGGGGCCAAAAGCTGTCTTTAGCCCATACCTCGAAGGCAGGATTACTTTTTCATGTGTCCAATTCCACATCTTTGTGCAGGCTGCAGCGAATTGACCTAACTGCGAGCAGGACAAAGGGTCTTCGGGCCCCTAGTGTCCCACATTCGATTTCGCCCTCCTATCATTGAAATTGGGTGCGTTTCGGCACTTCAAAACAGATGTTTTCAGCGTGGTAGGGGTCTCCCCCTTCTCCCCTTCCCTAGAATCCCTTTGTCAGCTGGACGACGAGGTTCGTCCGAAAAGCGCGAGGGGGATTCCGGTCGCAATTGATGAGCGATCCCCGCCAGAAGGGCCAATGAATCCCCCTCCATCGATGCATGGAGTTGCCATGGCAACCGCAGCGACAAATCCCCCTCTCCGATGGCCGATTCCAACCCTGGAAGGGTCGAATCCAGATTCGCAGCTAAAACGCGCAGAGCATCAAAGCTGGCACAGTTTCGTGGTAAAAGCGAACGGATGGATGGAATCTTGGAACGGGCAAGGTTCCAACGACGGATTGCGATCGTTCGATAACCATTCCGTAGCTTTGGTCAGCAGATCTAAAGGACATTTCTCAAAGCGAAGTGCACGTGCCATACCAGCGCGCCACATCATCACAGAAAACATTGACTTTGATGAAACTGGTCCATTATTCGAAGTTTTGACAAAAACTGATGTTCATTCATCGTGTGTGACGTTGCCTTCGTGTACATTGCATGGCTGTTCCAGACCAATGTCCGCCAGAGAATCGAAGAAGGGCGATTTTTAAGCAGCCCTAATTTGTACGCTTGAAAGCTAGAAAGCCAACGAACAGAGGCACGGATGCGGCCAACGCTAAACGGCGAAAACCGTCAACAAAGGGTTGGTGCAAAGGCCAATGGCTCGTGGTAATCGCGGAGTATGGCGTGGGGGTCACCGCAGCAGACCCGCGATCAAGCCGCCCCCTGCAGAGGAGCGGGTAATTGGCCAGAAAGATGACCTCAGTGTCCGATTGCGACACGGTTCAGCGATGGCCAACCTCGCCACAATGGCCATCGCCTGCGTGCTGCTCATCGTGAAGTCATCCACGCTGACTCATGCCAACTCAGGTAAGGCCTAGCTTCATGATGCTCGAAGTCAAACTCTGTATATACGTGAATTTTCGCCCCCTTTCTATTCGCGCCCTCTTCAAATTCAAATCGTCTGAATGTTGCTGTTCAATGCCATCCACAAATCACGTGGTCAAAATTGCGCTTGTTGGTGGATGGCCATCCCCAGTCGCCTGTGTTCGAACACGCTTTGGAATCACCTCCCCAAAAACACGACAGGGCTCGTGCTAAATTTGACCTAACTTTTGGAAAATATGTTCTGAAGCAAAAGCATCATAGGGAATATTAATAACAAACCATGTTTTTTATGCAGCTCTACATATAGTAATTTCTGGCCAGTTGCATTTTTATCAATACACCTTCCATTGGAAGTGCCGCTCAAACTTCAGTTTTAAGGGATATCCCTGAGTTTACCGGATTTTTAGGCTAAAAACGGAATTTTCCCTGACTACCCATTTTTCTCTTCTCTCTTCCCCTGATTTTCAGGTGTGCACGAACCCTGTACAAGTATTTAACGGTTACCTTCACCTTCCTTATTATTCGTCATTATTATTATTATGTTGAGCTTTGACCTTTTTAACTGCACTCAAAACTTTACACTGAAATGACGACCGTAGACTAATACGGTAGGTGCACTGCATTATGTGCAAAACAATGTAGTACTCATGAAACGTTTGTAAATATTACATCAATTTAATTTATAAAATTATAATGTTGCAATGACACCTTTTATGTTAATATCCCTTCACTGCGTTGGGAATTTTCCATTTAACAGTTTAACAGTTTTATCAGGGTTTCGGACCCTGATGAAAACAAGCTTCAAAGATGAATGTTCAGAAAAATGATCAACAGATGGCGTAGAAGACAGTCCCTTTCCAAATGCATTTCCAAATGCACAACAATTGCAACTATTTTGAATATTGTCTTTCGTTCCATTGACATTTGTGAAAAATCATAATAAAAAATTAACTACGGTATGCATACTTGAATAGCTTAATAATACATTGTGCGAATTGGGTACAATCTGGTTTTCAGAAATTTATCGCCACATATACATGTACATATTGTGTCGTTATTTAAAGAACAATTCCCTTTATATAATTCAAAGAAAAACACATCGGCAAACGCAGTATACGATAACGTTATTGCGTTTCCATGGTATCCGTTCTTGAATTCAATGCGCTTACATAAAACGCCATCCAAATTAGTTTAGAGTCTGGCGAGAGAGCGTACGATTAGATTCCGGATGGCTAAGCCGCTAAATTTGCTTGTTGAAAAGCGCATTAACTTACCAGCAGTCTTTTAATTTTATCAGTTTTATTAGCATTTTTTAGTCCTTCGCCGAATGAAATTTGAAGAGACCATTTTTCGGGTCTAGTCGCAATGGTAAATTGTAAATTGGAATTACCAATAAAGTTACGAGCAGTTATTTCGTGGTGGAATAGGCGTTTGGGAAACTTTCAAGTCGCTCCATCGGAATGCAATAATCCACTCTGCTAAGGTGCCCCGCGAGAGTGCTAGCGCTCATAATTCCTCCCTAATTGAAAAATGTCGGGAAGAACATTGAAATAAATTAAAGGCAGAGCAGGACTTGGCAAAAAGCGCTTATCTGCCCTACGAATTTTCGGCGCAGATAGCTTCCAGGTTTTATTGCACCACAACACTCGCATGTTGCGCAGAAGCGAGGTAATTAAGACTAATTAATGGCCTGTTATATAGCCCCTCACTAGTTGCAACATTAATCGTCAAATAATGAACGTTTTTCAGGTCCAATTATAATCCTTGCTTCACTGAAATTCGAGGGACATTTCACATTCGTTATAAGGGTCATGGGCGTCATGTTACCGGATTTATTTAGCACTAATTTTATTCCGTGGTGTCACCTTTCTAAATCAAGCTTAGCCATTAGATTTATATGGATTTTACTTCCTAACACATGGCATTTATTTGCTAACAGTAAGTGCTAAACTGAATTGATGCATCCCCACTCTTGTTACTCATATTAAACGTTTTTCGACTAAATACTTTATCTACGGACGCAGATTCCAAAATCAATGACTGCGTAACACATGGAAAGCAAAAGCGTCTTAAATAATAAACCGTCAATTTGGATTCGCTTCGCTTTACCTCATCCATTTTTCATCATTTAGTAAATTGAAACATGAATAATTTGTTTACTCTTGGCTGTAACACCAGCGTGATTTATTGAATGCTTGAATCATGAAATTGAGTTTACTTCCACGAAAAACATCTACTGACGTCCATATTCTCCAATCCCTAATCTGGCAGAAATCCTGTCAATTTCTACACATTACATCAATACGCATTAACGTTTTTCTGGATTCTGTTTCCCAATACCAACAAATAGGCGTCTTAGCATAAGAGGGGAGTAGGTGTCATAAAACCGGCTTATATTTTAGTACGTGCTTGTCAAGGTAATAATAAAAGTAAAGAAACAAGTGGGCTTTTTGTGGCAAGGACCCTGGAGAGCCCAAACTCTCGCTGGGTCTAATTAATTTTTCCTGCCAATTCGAGCCGCTCGACAATCGTATTCTGTTCAATAGGAGTTCCCCATAAAATCTGCTCCCTTTCAATGATAATGGGAAGCCGTGCACATTCGGAATACATTGTCTGCTTTTATTACGAACTTATACGAAGGAAGTAATATTGAAACTCCTCCATGTCGCTCATTTCGCACCCTAGTTTGGGGTAACGTGGATTTGTTCCTTGACCTTTATGACAATGTGAAAGTATGGCAATCCTCTCTACAAGATCAAGATTGCGACTGTTTTTTCATCATCATTATGGACGACAAATGTCGCTTCAGTGGACCGAACGCAAATTATAACATTCATGGATGCATGCATGGTTCAATTCAATTCAACTCAGTACCCCTACATGTACTATCAGCAAGGATCTGCTATGATAGGGGGAGGGAAAGGTGAAGTGTAATCCATCAACTCAATTTATTCAGTAGATTCCACTGTTTATGGACTCCAACACCATTGCTAAATTGAATTTCTTGCAGCTTTAAGCGCATGCTGTTTCACAGTTTCGAAAAGCACATATTTATGGATTGCTAGGAGAAATTTAAGTGCCCGACTTAAGAAGGTTTCTAGGTAATGCAGGTTATGTTTTCAACTTCAAAACAATGGCATTATGTGAAAATAGATAACCAGAAAATGCTATTTCCAGAACATACCGGAAAGAAATGTCTTATAAGGGGATTAGTAGTTCTTTTTTTACCGGTATCACATCTCATTTCTAAGGATTAAGGATAATTTGCTGATCTCTCATTTCCAGCAAATATTCTAGGAAAATTTATCTATCTTATTTTTTTGTTTGTTCTAATAAATTCAGCGGAACTGGATAGTACAGATGTCCCAAGGTTTGGTAATTACAGTACATATATTCCTTTGCTTGTCATCTTAGCCCAATAATTAACTTGGAATTGGCAATGGTGTTCCAATTACTGATGATTAGTTTACAACCACATGGCTAATTTTCTCCCAGCCAGACTCCTTGATAAACTCTTTGATTTTGGGGTAATCAAACAAATGCCTGATTCGATCAGGCTTGAAATGCTAAGTAAACTTCATTTCTTTCATACAGATTACATTTGTTCAAACAGACAATGGGCGTAATTAAATTTGCTAACCCCTTAGCAAAGATGACGCTGTTAGCACAGGCTTCCTTACATACTTAATAACAGTGATTTTTTTAATGAGCACTTATTCATCGTCGCCGTCGGTTGACAAAAAAGCGCATTTAGTGCCTACCTTAATTCGATGAATTTATACAAGGGTTAAACTACGCAAGGAAAAAATAATACATGTTCAATGACCAGAAAATTATTCCTCTGAATTTGTTTAAAATGCAACAAGCCGTTAACTATTAATGTTGGGTTATTTCATGTAGAAATGTTATTTCAATGAAGCAAAGCTGAAATACACGAGCCACTGTAGAAAATGGATCCGAAGAGATGCATGCAATGCCATTATACTAAATGGATCCTAAAAAAACCCCAATTTTTCAATGAAAAGTCGTATTTGATTAATTATGCTTCAACTTTATCAGCCGCTTCACTTGTCAGAAAGTATGAGAAATGTCTCTATTAATCATTTCAATCACACCACAATTCCCGGCCGTTAGTTCAATCTTCGTATGCTTCTCTTCCATTTCCCATTAAAATCCAATACAATTTAGAAGGCATTCTTTACAATCGTTACAATTGTCTTATTAAAGCGACGCAAGACGTGCGATATTTAAAGAAAAAAGAGAAAAAAAACTAGATAAGTAGAAACATTTTAATCAGATTGAATTCACCATTCACCTACAACGATTATCACAATGCAGCAGGCGTGTATAATATAATTCCTTCAATTAACACAGGTTTAATTGTAGCCACAGGAATAGCGAATGAGAATTAAAACTTGCCACATCATCTAAACATTGATAATTTCTCGACCCTTTCTGATCAGCTGCCTTTGTAATACCATGAAAATCCGCCAGGCATCACTGTCAGTGTTATATTTAAGGCATCTTTTAAGATATTTTTAAACCATATTAAATGCGAATAATAGGAAAGCCATAGGTAGAATATTGTCAAAAAGAGATAAGATGTCATGGATTATAGCCAACAAGTTGTTTACAATTGTATAAAAATTTTAAAAAGCCAAGGGCTAACCATAAATTAAGGATATTTGCTTAATTTCTCTAGAATACTTTGCTGAGTAATACTAATAAAGGGGATACGGCAGTCGATTATTAATTAAGAGAGTGCCAAATGACGAACATGTTTGAAAACATTTGTCTGAAACGTTTTATGATCCGACCACTATTTCCAATGATATGTAGCAAATGTTACAATAAAAATTTAAGCGCAACAAAAAACTATCCCCACCATGCAAGAAAATTACACATTTTGCTTCAAGTATTAATTAGAACTACTAATTTCCCACTAGGGTCTCCATTCCGGACACTCGCGGGACCGGACCTTTTGTCCGTTATTCGGAGGTGGCCGTTATTTGGAGGGGGGGAGGGGAGTAAATTTTTATTTTTGAAAAAAAAAACAAAAAAATTAAACTAAAGGAAATACATTTAATAACTTTGATTTATAATAGGAGTAAATGTTTGATATTTTAAAATCT
>JAQIXS010003777.1:0-17077 GCA_034700785.1 Rossiulus vilnensis | reverse complement strand
AATGGCCACGTTGCGATGTTTTCGGAAGTCGCGGAGATGCTACGGCGAGTGCAGGCTGCGGAGACCGGAAGTGGGTGTCTTTATCCCCCTCTTTAGCACCCCATGGATCAGTACTGCCGTCAGTATGGCGCTTGGCCAGGTCGAGTGAGGGCAGCGTGGGTGGCTGACCCCTGCCCTGCGTGTCTGTGGACTACTGATGCGTACTGACAGTAACACTGATCGTGTATGGGGGAGGGAAGAAAGCACCAATCTTCATTTTTTTAAATTTTTTTTTCAGAATTTAAACCTCATCATTTTATTTTAAAAAGAGTTACCATTATTTAATGAAACGCCGTGGGCGACAAAATTTAAAAACTGGATTATAAATTAATAGTAAAATATCGCCAATCGGGAAAGTTGGGGGAGGGAGGGGGGGAACGATACTGATCGTGCAAGGTGGCAAAGCTGACCTTTCGTGTTTGATGAAGTGAGGCGTACTGTCGTTTAAATACTGCCAGTAATACCGATCGAGTAACCTTGCAAACTTGGAAAGTGTGCGTAAATGCCAGGGCATACTGACGGTAATACTGATCGTGTAACAAGTACAGTACTGCTGACGATTTGCGAGGAAAATGTGTCAGTCCAATCCTCGAGCATTCGCCAAAAAGTTTTTTTTTTTTGCGAGCGACTCGCGATATTCTTCGTCATCTCGAGAGGATCGCACTGCACCTCAGCGACCTTCTTTTCAGTGCAACTCTCGTCCGCCTTCAGCGAACAGCTGTTGCTCTCAGGCCGCTTAGTCAGCGTGCCATTTCTCTCAGCCGAGGCAGCCATTGTTTTGGAACACTGGACCCACCTGGCAGCTGCCAATTCTAGGGGCTAACAGAGTCAGGTTTAGGTTCACACTGTTAGGCGAGAATCTTTCATTGATCCGTTTTTTTCTTCTTCTGAAGGTAGGTCACGAAATGAGCCATTGAGAGCGTTTTTGGCCCACGTGGGCTCACACAGTCAGATCATTGCTTTCAAATATTCAGAAAATCCCTGTAGATTCCAGAATCTCGGAAGAAAACCCGAATCACCGTCAAATTCTACAAGAATCTGCATCTTTGAATCCTCCATGACATTGAAAGAATCCCGAAACCCTACATTTTCAATTGGCATCCCAAAGGGTTTCTTCGACGAAAACAATTTAAACCACCGTAAATCCTTAAAGATCTACATGTAGAGTTCCAAAACAACAAAATCTTTTCGTCTTCGTTCCGCTATCAGTTCCAATTAATGATGTCATTTTCAAACGCTGATAAATCACGACCTCTGATTCAACTTGATTTGATAAAAAACAACTCCGAATTCAAGGCCTGCCTTCAACGCAATTACTGAATTAGCAAACAGTTATGAAATTGCACAACATTTCCACAAACAGGCTTCCTAAAATGACTCCAGAATGCACAAAATCTTATGGACGATAGAAAATCCTCGGAAACGCCTAACGTGGAAGTTATCTAACCTGAGGCACCAACCACCAAGCAAACTTCTCCAGGAGTGCACCCCAATCAATCCTTTCCCAATCTCCACCAACCTCAAACCCTTTGCCTTTCGTTTCCAGCCAGAACGGGCCAGTGTTCTCAAAATAAACAACAGCAAACAATAAACCCAGCAGCCAGGCTTTTGTCGCCTGTTTGCTTTCTTTGTTCCCGGAGTTGGTGACCCGGGTTGGGGTCAGGGTCAAAGTCCGGTCGATGCGGAGGGAAAACAAGGCTCTCACCGGGGAAAAATCGCTGTTTTCTTTTAAGGAGGTGAAGAAACTCCGATGACATTTCCCGGGCTCACTTTCGGGGGGAAGAATCTTGGGAACTCCCTCGACTGGCAAGCAGTTTTACTCAAAGACGTGAAATCCACGAAACAGTCCTCTGTCGTCCTCCTCCAGGGCATTACGGGCCATGGCGGGGGAGGCATGACTCACCTGCTCAAGAATCTGCATTCGCCAGACCTCCTTCCATCCAGTCACAACAGTGGCACATTGGCGGAAGCCAGAACCCGCTCCTGGGTCGATGACGGATCCAAGATGGCGCTGGTGACTCAGGTGGAGATGCACGCGCGTTGACTCACCCCGGGCCCTGGGCGAGATGGGAATGGGATTCACCTTGAATCTTACTTTTTTTTTCTTCATCTCGTTTTGGTTCCTTGGCCGCTGGGCCGTTGACCTTAACCGCCACGCGTGAGTCACTGGAGTTTCGGACACAGATGCTGGAAATCGAAAATAACAAATTTCTTATAAATTCCAAAAATTGAAACGGTTTAGCGGATTTGAATCGGGTTAGGTAACCGAGGAAAATGTTTATTTTGAATTTTTTATTAGTTGGAAAAAACACAAAAAAAAACCCCGTTGTGCGAACTGGTTGACACGCAATGCTTGAAATACTTGAAATTTCAAAAAATCCGCCAAGAAGTGGTTGAAATAAAGGGTTTCGAATGTTTCATAACGTACAAATGTGAACCATTTTTATCGCAAATTTTAAGATGGCCTTGAAAAGTGCATCTTTCCATATTTACAGTTTTGAAGGACCCCACGGTGGTCAGAAACGGTTGCAATGCAATGTTTAAAACATTTGAAATTTTACACAGTCGTGGAAAAATGTTGAATTTCATAATTTAAAACGTTTTACATTTGAAAAAGTAACTTTTTGGTAGTAAATCTCATGGAAAGTAGGGCTAGGTTTCCGATAGAAAAAAACAACAACCCGTAGCAGGCTTTTAATGAAAGCCGAAAACGGCTTTGCGCAGCTGGCGGCAGACGTGCTGAAAGGGGGTCGGTTTTCGGAATGTTTTCCCAAATTTAGAACATCAACAAAATGCCTCCAAAAAAAACAAAACAAAAAAAAACTAACGAAACAAACGCATTTACCGTTTTTACGGCCCGGGGAAGCGCCCTTCAGAAACCTAATTTCACAGACGGTTTTTAAACTAAACCGTAGTCTCACTCATTTTGCAACACATCTGAATCGATCACACCTTCAGCTTTGATTTCACGTGGAATTTGCGCCCAAAATCTTTCGGTTGTTGCAACTTTAAAATGTGCAAACACATCTTTCACCAATTTGTTACGGCTGAGTATCTTGCGAAACTTTAATTTTTTTGTGGATTGTACTATTTTTTTTTACAGTCTATTACTATTCTTAGGCTATACGAGTTTTGGAAATTACTACATTTCTTGACAATCAATAGCAAGTACGTTTTGTTTTGGGAAATTTCAAGTTTCTTCAATTACTTAACGGGTTTTTTTTTGGGAATCCACACTATTTTGACGATGTAATATTTTTTTTGGAAATTCGCCATATTTTTACAACAACCCGCTTCGCTTCATTTTGTGTGTACCTTACTACATGTACACGTTTTAGGGAAATGTACTACATTTGTTTGACAATCAACCACGCTTTTCTAGAAATTACAACGTTTCTTGATAATATATTACGCTTTTTAGAAATCTACGACGGTTTTTTAAAAAATTATTTTGATAATCTACTACTGTTTTTAGGCAATCGACTACGAGTTTTGGAAATTGCTACATTTTTCGGACAATTTACCAAGCTTTTTTTTTTGGAAATCTACCACATTTTTACGACAATCTACTACGCTTCTTGGACCATGTACTACATCTTTTGCCAAATTACTTTTTTAAAAACAAAACTAGGACATTTTTATAGAAACCTACATGTTTTAGGAATCCATTTTAGATCGCTGCATTTTATGACAATCTACTCCGAGTTTCGGCGGGCTTTCGAAACCGCCTGTAGCGTCTAACGTTTTGATCAGACGATCAGGCCCACAAATCGTCCCGATCAAAAAGGAAACTGCGGAAATTTTTTCTGATAAGGAAGTGCCGTTTTCAACTTCCCGGGACTGGGGAGTGACTTTCGGTTTCAGTCGCTTTCGAAAGCTCGACAAGCCCGGTCAAGGCTGCTGCCAATTTAGCAATTTCGGCTATTCTTGAATTTGCGTAATGCTTCTCGGAGGCCCACAGGCGGAGGAAAAAGGATTTTACCTTGGCCCGAAAAATCTTCGCCTCCTTGTTTACGTTGTACGAACGGCGCTGAAACGATTAGAGGCCTGGTGCTAATGGGCCGTTTATTCCGCCGCCCCAAACCGGTGTTAATCGCCCATTAGCTAGCCCGAATATGTCATCACTCTACCCTGCCAACCAGTAACCGGGGCCTGGAGGCAATGGGCTCGATCGCAGCGCCATCTAGGGCGCGCTTTGCGAAACAGTTCGGTGCTGATTAATCGACATACGGATTAATTATCTATTGTAACGCCAACAAAGCCATTATCCAATGCCAATCAATCTCAAGATAGCTGATTCCTGGAGGAACAGTAGATATAAAGTAAATATACTGATATGTGGTGATATTAGTAAAACGTTCAGTGATAGCAATACGCATACCGTTATCAGTAGTCCAAAAAGCCACTATGGCACTATACAACGTACATAGTGATATCACTATACAATTATCATAGCCATTTCAGCAAGCGTGCTGATGTCAGTGGTCCATAGTTATATCAGTACACTGGTCTTTTAACCGGCGAGTCTTGCGAGCGCTATCCCAAAGCTGGCCTTGCACGATCATTACTATTGACATTATCTTCAGAGAATGGCATAAGAAATCAATTGCAGTGGTACGATTTCCAGCGATGATGCGAATTTTATTCGTCGTGTACGGTTGACAAGTAATGAAGGAGTAACGATTGTTAGTAATGTCATTATCAATGGTCACTTAACAGGTGGGGTGATATCCTTCGGATTCAGGGATAAATCTATACATTTTCGATCGCGGCATCGATTATTATAAAAGTAATCGATTATCGACCGGTAATTATTGCGAGCAAACCCCAATAATTAAGGATGGTGATATCTATTTGATTAATCCAACGATCTCTGCATGTGCCATTGTACAGCGCCATCTTTGGTGCATTAAGTGCAACTGGCGGTCGAAAAATGACGTCAAAATCGGCGAAGAAGATCACCGGTTCATGCCAGACAAGAAATGACAAATAACGGGCAAGCATCACGGAAGTCGGCATTCGAGCGCTCCCGGAAGTGAGCTTTCTGGGCGGAAATGGCCGCGGTGCATTGCACTGCGGGTCGAACGGAAGTGGCGCCATCGGACGAAGAGCCCAGCGGCGCCATTTGTTTACGCTTCCTGATCTCGAAATAACTTGAATCTTTCGACATCAGCTGCAGATCCCCACAAACATCTCCCAAAGTCTCAGAAAATTCTTTCCAATTGCTTCGAAAACCACGAATCTCGCGCTCTTATTGAGCCTAGAAAATCACTTTTTCCAAAACCGACATCCATTTAGGAAAAATAAAGTGCCTTTGAAGATTCCCAAAAACATAGCGAAAACCTAAAATACCGGCAGATTAAAAGTTGAAAACTACCCTGAAACCCTTGCTTCAGAACTACCTTAAAATATTCTACAAAAAAAAGACCACACATTATAGGATAATTCTTAGAGTCACTTTGAATTTCACGCATCTTCTTGATTTCGATTTCCAGAACGGCCTTGACATCTTAAAAATGCTCAAAACCACGTTAAAATCCGGGATATTTCCTAAGAATCACTCAAGTTTCAAGAACCATCATCATATCAATTTCCCCAAGTTCTCAGAATCACCGCAATCTTTAAACAAATTTACCTCAAAAGTTTAAAACCATTGCTTTTCAGTCACAACCGCCCTGAACCTCTAAAACATTCCCCAAAACAACCCCCACAAAATTCGCGACAATTCTCAAGAACCAATCAATTTCCAGAATCGCCTTGAAATCCTTGAAAATCACGTTTTTCATAGAACCTCCATAGGATCCCTAATCTGTTCCCAAAGCCAGCTGAAGAGTCCCTGCCATTCCCGCTGCTCCAGACCAGAAAAATCATCCAATCCTTGATAGCTGGCATTCAGGCGCTGGGTAATGTCCTTCAGCACCCCATCAAACCCGTTCATCATCGTCCATTCTAATCATTCCGATTACGCTAATTTCGTGCTCATCTCAGTCTGGCACCTAAGCTATTTCGTCAAACGTACCACTCCCACGCCAGGGATCACCTTCTCTTGTCCCTGAGGGTCATTACCTGCCATTTCCACCATTCTCCGGGTCCGGCTTGGATGGTTTCAAAGTCATTCATTGCTCAATTAAACCAACCGAAAAGGAAGCTTGCCAACAAAAAGCGGTTTCTGAGAACCTCCAGGAATTCGGTGATGCAAGAGTGTGGTTGCTCGATCCCCCGCGGAGCTCTTGACTTGTCTGCGTCAGCTCTGGGCTTCGTTTGGCCTGGATGCGTTCAGACTGGAACACCTTTGCAAGAGCCTTCAGATGGATCCTTTAGCAGGAATTAAAATAGCACTGCCATGCATGCGAAAGGAGTGCAGTTCACGAAATGGCACCACATGATACATTATCAGCCTTCTGGCGGTATCACGTAACAACTTTATTGTAGTTCATGTTGCCGAAGTATTCCTGTAGTTGTTATTGTCGAAAGAATACAGTCCACGATATAACGAAGTGCAATTCATGAAACAGTTATCCTACAGAGCATGTTCTGTAATTCATTAGGTTTTTTTTTTAAAGAAGGCAGTGCAATTGTTGAAATAGCGTCTCTATAAGAAGATGCATTTCATGAAACGGCAAACCTACAGAATGCAATCAACGAATGCTATACTAAAAGAAGTGCACATTATGCAACAGCAGTGCTAGAGCATGCAGTCCATTTTGTAGACTAGAATGCAATCTACAAAATTCCTAAAAGAAGTGCAATCCACGAAATAGCAATGCCGCTAGTTTCTTAACTAGTTGAGTTGCACGACGGAAGCTGTTATCGAATTCTGTTCTCCAGTTGCACCAAATCCTGGTTCGATTAAATCTGGCAGAGCGCTTCGATCGTTCGATTAGGATAGATGGATTGTTTTTTGTGCGCTGCAATTGGTGGTTGCAGCGACCGGAAACGTGCAACGTCAGTTATCTTTAATGGCCAATTGATGGCGCAACCGGTCGCTGGCGTCCCTTGAGAATTGCTCCTATCGATTTCTCGCCCTTTCATCAGCGTTAATTGGCGCGTTAGCCGACTAATTGCCCTTCGGCGATCTCCCGGCTCATTACCGATTGACGAACACCGGAAGTGGCGGTGCGTTCGATCCCGACCGACCAAATAAGTCAGACGCCAATGGCCGTCCGGAGCAACGGGGACCACGCCCAGTGCATTCGTAGGAAATCACTAAATGACGTCAAATTTCAACCACAACAGCGTCACATTTTCGCCTAACATGACGTCTATGTTTGGACTTTCCACCATACGGACATATGACGTCACATGGCATTAATTATTCTCCATCCATTTGCCATAATAATTGACGTAATTGAAACATAACGTCCTCCATCCACCTTAAAAAAAGTCATCCTTTCATGGTTTAGGCCTACACTGATGTCATATTGTCATATGCCATAACATGGCCCTTATTACATGTGTGTTCCATACTAAATTCAACAGTTTCGTAAAATAAGTAAAAAAATCCAATTACAAAAAAACTTTAATGACGTCATGGAACGTGCGGTCCACACATACGCTAGCAATAATTTAAAAATATTAAACTCCTGGAATGCCATTGAATTAGGAATCGCCCTCTCATGATCTCATCCAAGTCCGTTTCATTTCAGTATGGTAGCAATTTTCTTAATTTTTCCGGTGTGACCATCCCCTGCAGTCAGTGAATCACGTTTGGAAAACAATACCATGACCGGATGTCGCTAATTACGTATGCGACACCGAACACCATTATTTCTCGTCACATATATGCACCTTTTATTCGCAGGCCTCGTTTATATTCAAGGCGTGTACCGTGAAATAAAATTGCAACATTCCTCCGCGCACTAATGGCAAGGAAGTGCCGAATAAACTTGGAATTGCTTATTGGCTGCCGCCATCTTGGGACTCTTCGCACACTGGAAATTATTCGTTCGATTCCAAAGGGCCAACCCAACTGCAACAACAGTACACTTTTGCTTGAAATGCTTGTTATAATTGTTAAATTATAGTGTAGAACTGGTCTTCCACATGGTTATTTTTTGATTCGAAAGCGTCCCGCTTATTCATAAGAAAATTACATCAATTTGAAAACATTAAACCTCCGAAAATGGGCATCGGAAGCTGCATAACGTTTTTTTTAGGTTTACTTAATAATGGAATAAAGGAACTTTATTTTATAAGTGCACGACCAATCCTACACGGTAACCAATAAATTTAGTAATTATAATTATGCTGGCCACCATCTTGGAGCTCTCCGCACGCGCAATGGTGGCCGCCATCTTGGTGCTCCCTGCACGTGCTAAAATGGCTGCCATCTTGGGGCTCTTCGCTCCGTAGTGCGTAATGACGGCCAATGCATTTTTAGCACATTGAAAACCGTTCGTTTCCGGTTGTTTAACCAGGATTTCGGGACGCATTGACGATTGCGAGAAGGCGATTGGGTTCTCACTTCGTTCCAGTGGAGGTTTCGCAATGTGGAGCGAGACGATCCCGTGACCGTTTCTCACGCGCATCCGGCAGGAGGGTGACGGAACGCTTTATTGGCGGAGCGCCGTTAGATTCGCCAGTTTACGGCTATTACTCGCCAATTTATTTCAGCAGGGGAGGTCATTGAATCGTAGCCATCAGAGTCTGAGATGAGGGCGGGCCCCGAAAGGGATGAGTCGGTCCTTGAAAACCAGTGATTTGGACTCATAAGTCCTAATCATGGCTTTTCAAGGACCGGCTCAGGCGTTTCTGTATTCCAATCCCTGAAAAATGTCATCATTGACCCCCAAACATTACGTTTGTATGACGTTATTCGACGTTTTTTGACAGGACTAATCCCATCCAAAAATGACGTCATTTATAGACCTAGACTAGTAATTCTGTATCACATTTGAAGAGTAGTTTACCTTTGGGTGACGTCATTCTGGGTTATTTTTAAAGAGTAATCCCGTCCCAAATGAGGTCATTTAAACAAAGTACATACTTCGTATGACGTCATTCTATTTCTTACTTGAAAAGGCGCAATAGCGTCTCAAAATGGCGTCATTTATAGGCCATGATAATACTTCCGTATTCCCACATTCATTTTCCAAACCTGCAAAACGTCACTAGCAGTTTGACACCACACTTGACCTGGTCTGTTCTACGTCCATTTCAAACTGAGCATTGGGACTAACAGCGTTCCAATTTCTGTTTTCGTTTTTTTTCTCCAGATGACACGCCATCAGATGCATTCCACACATTTCAACAGTTCACACCATACATGCTACATGACAGGTCGAAGCGGGACGTGACGACAAAAACGAAGGTGAGTTTCGAAATACTGCATGGTTGTGATAAGCATTTCGCGTAATTTGTGCCAGCCACGCAACCTAAACGAGTACTGAACACGAAATGGCATCACTGCACGTGCCACCGGAGTACTTTTTCTGAAATAGCCTAAATGACGTCAGTGGGCGCTTATTTTTAAAAGGCTCTTGGGGCAGAAAACAGACAACCGTGCCAGAAGGAGTAGCTGCGGAAAGGAGTACGGAATACAAAATAGCCTCCGCTAGCGTGCCGAATGGGGTACTTAACACGAAATAGCGGACAATGACGTCAAACGGTGCTCGTTTTTCGATTTAACGGCCATCAAGGCGTTTTCTGGTTTAGCCATAAACGCCCCACCCCCGAGGGGCAAAGGAAACCGGCTAGAAACGTGGGGTCCGCCCAGTCGGAGGATCCCGAGAGTCCTTGAATCTTTTATCGCCAAATGATTCATTTCTAGGATGCTAAAAAATCCCTTCTTCCTTTGCCCCCGCCCCCCCCCGTAATGACGTCATATTTAATGATTATTTTGTACCGAATTGACTTTAGGGGGGAGCGGTCGAATGGTACACCCACCAATACAGTACGTAAATATGACGTCATTTATCGGGTTTTTTTCTCCCCCAACACAATAGTAGCATTTTCACCTTTTCCACAAATTTAAGCAACTTTCAAGTAAAACGTTTCAAATTATACAAAACTTTCCACTGAAATCCTGTGCATTTCTGAGTTACTAACGCAACATATATTTTGGTTGCATGCACCAGTAAATATTTTTAAGTACAACCTAAGATATTTTCTGAAATTTTCCACTGGAAATGAAATCTTTAAACTTTTATGAAATTTTCACCAGAATCTTGCAAAATTTCCAAATCGCTGATACAACATATAGTCTTCCAGAAATTGATATAAAGTTCTAGTATAGGCTTTGTAATCATGTCAAATTTCCACTCGAAGCTTGGAAATGTCCACTGTAATTCTTTTCAAACGCATTCTCTTTTTCCAGAAATGTAAGAAAAAAAAATTCCAGTAGAACCTTAGCTATTTTCTGAAATTGTGGTCTTTTTGAAATTTCCACAATCGCTAATCCAGCGTACGTTGTCTTCTTCCAGGATGGTCACGTGGACGAGCTGAGCATCGTCGTGGAAGCGTTCGGCAGAGAGCACATAGTAGATTTACAATTAAACAGGTAAGACTTCCCCCGGGAAGCAACACAGAAGAGATTCCGGGGTTCTAATTCGTGTTTGTGTCATCATTTCAGGGAGCTACTTCCAACTAACCACTTCGAGAAGTACCATGTTCGAGGGAAGTCGGTAACCAGGCGACCGTTCTTGAAGGTATGGCGCCACAGAGCAGAGCACGTTGTCAAGGCGGCCCTAGGGGCGCTCCATCAGGCACTAGTTCCTCTGGAAAGTCATAAATGTCCACAGAAGCTCTTATGAGCTTCTTTTCCATGAAGCCGCTCCCGGGACCTTGACAAAAGCGTTGATCCACTAACCGATCTTAACCGCGCGCTTCTGTATTCCCCACCAGAACGTTACGCACTGCTACTACAAGGGCCGCTTACGAGGTCTTCCCGATTCCTGGGCAGCTATAAGTACGTGTAATGGCGTGAGGTAAGTACTGCACGGTCCTTCCCAGCATGACTGCTGCCTCAGTCCATTGTCCATTGAGTGACGAGCTCCGTTTCTTGTAGCGGCGTGTTCTACGACGGTCACGAGCTGCACTATGTTCAGCCAGTGCCGCACAACGGCTCCCGGAGCAAGCACTACATCTACAGGCACTCCGATATGAAGCCCAACAACTGGACTTGCGGTGAGACATCGCCCAAGATTCCCCGTGGCCCTTGTGCAATGTCTTGACCACCCGTTCTCTTTCCAGGTTACGAGAATTCGAAGCGGCACGAGCCATTCCATTCCATATTCCCGAAGAGGGTAAGTGTTGTCTCTCGAACGGGCAGCGGCGTAACCACCGCAGTTCGCAAACTGACAGTTCCTCCTCTGACTTTCAGTTTCGGCGGAACCTGGACGAAATCCAGCCACCTTACAACAGCAACCGCAACTCGCGCTACGTGGAGCTGGTGTTGGTCAACGACAATCGGCTGGTAAGAACTCCCTCGTCAGCGATTGCATATTTCTTCGTGCGAAGGCGAAGGATGGACCGCTCAGAAATCTTTAAGGATTCTGCATTTCTCTTTGAAATTCATGGAGTAGTTCAAAGTAGGCCTGGCTTCGGCAATAGCTTTCTAACTTGAATAGTACAGAAAGAAATCTGCCAATGAAAATGAAGCAGACAGAGTCTTGGAGGATGACCGCCCGCCCCACGACCTTCTTGCCAGACACTATCGCTTGCGGCGAAACGTCAAATTCAGCCTTTGCTAATCATCTCTTATTTCGTTCCAGTTCAAAGGGATGAAGAACGATGCCGCGGCAGTCATCGCCCGGAGCAAGGAGATTGCCAACATTGCCAATGCGGTAGGTGTCCGAGCGGAAATGCCGCCCGTGCTCTGCATTGTGGGTTCTGGAGCACGGCCGTGACCTTCCCGTTCCTCCTTGCAGCTATACGCACCCTTAAACATTTTCATCGCCTTGGTGGGCGTGGTGGTGTGGTCCGAGTTCGACGAGATCACCCTCTCCCAAGACGGCGACACCACCCTGACCAACTTCCTGTACTACCGCCGCGAGAGGCTGGTGCAGGAGCACCCCAATGACAATGCTCAATTGGTCACGTAAGTGCCTGAGATCGATGCCAGCTTATCACGGTGTTCGTGGCTGACATTGTTTTCCGTCTCCCTGCAGAGGTATCGCCTTCAGCGGTGGTGTTGTCGGAAAAGCCCTCAAGGGTCCAATCTGTACATATGAATACTCTGGCGGCGTAAACATGGTAAGCCTCATCATCTTCAGAATGATTCCAACTGCGCGTATTCGAACATCCCGGATGCCGATCTGAAATGCCACACCAAAGACATTCACTGATCGAACCCTACTTCCTTTTCAATTGGCAGGACCACAACCCGGTTGTGGGGCTGGTGGCCACAACCGTTGCTCACGAATTGGGCCACAACTTCGGCATGGAGCACGACGACGACGACTGCTCCTGCCCCGAAGACAAGTGCATCATGGCCCCGGCGTCTAGGTACGGATCGGGTCTTCTCGCCTGCGATCGTGGCGTTGCGGATCCTAAACTCCTGTCCTTGTCCTTGCAGTCAGACCAGTCCGACCCACTGGTCCTCCTGCTCACTGGATTACCTGAAGCTCGCCTTCGAGCACGGCATGGACTACTGCCTCCGGAACATTCCCACCAAGATCGAAGGCCCCGTGTGCGGCAACGGCTTCCTGGAGCCCGGCGAGCAGTGCGACTGCGGCCTGAAGAAGGTGGGTGAACCCCGGCGCACCATTTGGGAGAATCGAGTGAGCTGGCAAAGAAACTCGTGCTTTTGCCAGGGTTCCCACAGAACCTGGGGAAAGTCATGGGGAGTTCTGCCTTGTCCGTCACTAAAAATTTTCCCTGAAGCAAGAAAACCAAACTGCGATCATCCGCAGACAGTTAATCTCGCTTTTCTCGTGCAGTTCTGTGATAATCCCTGCTGCAACGCCTCGTCCTGCACGCTTTTCGCCAATGCGTCTTGCGCCTCCGGCCGGTGCTGCGACCTGAGCACCTGCCAGGTGAGTTCTGCATTCCGGCCGACTGCTCTTGCCGCCACGCGACTGCCACCGTCATTTCTGTCCTACATTGCAGGTGAAGGCGATAGCCACCCAGTGCCGCTCGGCCGAGAGCGAGTGCGACCTCCCAGAGTACTGCGACGGTCGGTCGGAGTTCTGCCCCTCCGACGTCTACAAGCAGGACGGCATTAGCTGCAAGGGCGGGCGGGTAAGTAGACTGCTGGCTCGGGAGGAACGGAAGTCTCGCAACGACGGTAAACTGATTGTACTTCGCATTCCGTTCAGGCCTTCTGCTTCCACGGCCAGTGCCGCACGCACACCGACCAGTGCAAGCTCCTGTGGGGGCCCTCGGGTCAGATGTCGGACAAGCAGTGCTTCGACCACAACCGCAAAGGCACCGCCATCGGCAACTGCGGCTACTTTCGGGTGAACAAGACGTACAAAAGCTGCCGGAGCGAGTAAGTAACGAGGGCTGCTAAATAACTGATCCACGCAAGAGCACCTGCGTTTAACTTATCGTTCACCAATACGAGCACCCATCTCTTCCAGGGACACCCTGTGCGGCATGCTGCACTGCACCCATCTGAACGAGCGCTTGGAATTCGGCATGGAGTCGGTGGCCATCTTGTCGCGCTCCTTCATCACTGAGGGCGACCAGCTGCTCACGTGCCGCTCGGCCATCGTGGACCTGGGGCTGAACAGCATCGACCCGGGCCTGGCACCAGACGGCGCCAGCTGTGGTCATGAAAAGGTGCATTAAGGGTGGAAACATTCATAGTGAAGCCTCGCATCAATCCAGGATGTCCCAAATATGTAAGGGTTACAACCCATGTTTTTGTTTGCTTCCAGGTGTGCGTGAACCAGCATTGCCTTCCGGTGGGCTCGTTGAAGGTGTCCAGCTGCCCCCACGGCTGCAGCAGCAACGGGGTAAGTAGATGGTTTGGAGTTTTTACCTCGACCACTCGAGCACTCTTGACTGAATGCCGCCGCCGGCTTCTTGCAGGTCTGCAATAGCAACGGGCGCTGCCACTGCGACGCCGGGTTTGCTCCGCCGCTGTGCGAATACCCCGGGCCTGGAGGCAGCGAGGACAGCGGGCCGGCACTGGACCTGAACGGTAAAGTGTTTGTCGATTGGCTGGTTGTGGGGTTTAATAGACACAATGCCTCAAAAGCAAAATGGCACCCTGGTAGCGACATAAAGATGGATTTTGCTGACAGCCAAAAATGTCCGTGAATGGTACTGGAAAGTGTTCCGCTCGAAGTTTCCTTTTCCGAACAAGGCCGGTGAAATCCAGACATTTTCAAGGAACCACCGAAGAACAAAAAACTAGCAGTACAAAAATTACTGGTCCTTGCGGATTTTTTGTTATCGGCCAGACTGAATACATTTTCGAGATCCCAAAAACCAGCAGATAATTAGAAATTACATCCAACAAAAAGGACATCCTAGGTTGGCTTTCCTAAAAATCGGTCTTTCAATGATAGTAATTTCCGAGGCTAACTTTGCGCTCGGAAAAGACCGTCAGACATCGTTCCTCGGGGAACGAAAACCAGTAACATTTACCAAGATTTTGCTCCCAATTGCCTTCCGTCCTTTCTTCCAGCCGTCAACTACGTCGCCTATGCCCTCTACGTCATATTTCTGGCCATCGTGCCCATGGTGGCAGTCTCGGCCTTCCTCTTCTACTACTTCCGCGAACATATCAAGACCTGGTGGATATCGAAGGCCCGCGAGAAGGCCATAAGGTAGCTATTGTTAGAAATAGTTAGCTTATCAATTAAATACATGCATTAAATATTTCGTTATTTTGTTTATTCCTAAATATTAGTCTTAGCTTAATTAATGAATTCAAAAAGCATGATAATTTTATTTCAATAATGATCAATGGTTCAGTTCCGAACCCTCAGATGCAAATTTTTCACCACCCGTTTCTTGCAGCCGCCGCACCAAGGAGGCCTACCGGCGGCGCAACCGGCCGGCCTCCACCCTGGTCTCCGAGAAGAGCTTTCGTGCCTTGCAGATCTCCTCGCCCGTCGCCGACGCGGCCAAGACCATGCCCACCAGCCCGGACGCCCCTTCCGTTCCCCAGGCTCCGTGTCCCCTGCAGCGCACGCAGAGTGTCAAGGCGGCCAAGCTGAACATGGACCGCAACAGCATGCGCAACCTGGAGATCTCAAACCCCATTCTGCAGCCCCACGGCTCCGTCTCGGCCTCCGTGGCCCGGGCGGTGCCCATCCGGCCCGCTCCGCCACCTCCGCAGGGGCGCCCTTTGGCACCCGCGGCGTCCTTCGGAGCGGGCGAACGGGATCGGCCTTCATCTTATGTCGCAGCTGCCGCCTCGGCTCTGCACCGGACAGGCAGTATGAAGGACGGTGCCGGCTCCGTGCGGCTCAAGCGACTGAGCAGCGGGGCTTCCTTCCGGCCCACCAACCCACCGCCCCGGCCCCCTCCCGTGCGCCCGGAAGGCTCACCCGCCGAGGAAATCTACGAGTCGGTCATCTACAGCGAGCCCAGCTTCGACAAAACGAAGCTGCGCTTCATGCAGGGCGATGCCGCCACACCGCCCTGGGACGCCAGGGCCGCACCAGCCGGCGCCAGCACGTACTCCGAGTTCTGCAAGCCCGCGCAACCGGTTGCTAACAACGCCAAGATTCAACCCGGGGCCGCCAAGGTGCAGCTCGGTGCTGCTGTCGCCAAGGCGCAGCCAAACCCGAAGGTGCAACCAAACCCGACTGTAGGATCCAAGGCCCAGCCTGGAGCCCAGAAGTCCAAGCCGCTGCCCAGTGTCCCCAGGACTCCATCGTCGGTGGGCGCGCTGGCCCGCAGATTCGAGACGCAGCAAAACCCGGCCTCGGCGCCCAAGGTGCAGTGCAAGGACGGCTTCAAGACGGCCTCCTTCAGGTCGGGGTTCGGCAGCGGGGCGCCGCGGCTCACGTGACCTCCGTCACCGGGCCTCGCCCCAGGAGTTGCCTGGGTTTTCCGTTTTGCCTGAGCGGGCTGCCACCGGCCGAGATCTGCGTGGGAGCAGCTTTCGCCACCAGGGGCCCCTGACCCCGGTGCGCAGACTTTTGCCTTTGCTAAAGTCTTTTTCTTTTGTATAACTGGTGAGATATTCCCCACACACGCTATAACCACGTTACTCTTAAGTCAGTGTTTCTCAAACTGTGATCCGTGGACCACTACCGGTCCGCAAGACCATAAGACAAAAACATTCTTCCGATTTGATCCACGGAAACGCCCGCAGAAGACGACCTTATTTTACTCTAAAACCGTCAGGATGCAAGGTATAACAGGGAATGCCTGCTGCACAATTTGTTGGTCTGTCACTAGGAAATGTTTGAGAAACACTGCTCTAAATAGTCCTAGGCTGAGCCTAGCCTTTGACGACCTGGAGGCGAGACGGTGGCTCCGATCGGCGATCTCCGCGGTCGGACCGGGTCTGGCACCCGGAGTCCGGGGCGGCCGGCCACGCCGAGATTTTTTAAAGATGTTTATTTGAAGCGGAGCGCCACCTGCGGGCGGAAACGGAAGCAGCGGTCCCGTCGAATCTCGTTTTCTGCATGGGCAATTAACTTTTCACGGGCAATAATTGACGTTTGGCAGACCGTTGGTGTCTGGTTAGGCGGTAGCGGATCCGTTGTGCGGCGCAAGCGACAAAACTCGCCTGACGTACCAAACCCAACAATCCACGTTCGGAAGCGTATCCTCCACACCGGTTCTGCGTTCCACATTCTACATGACCCTCTAAAACCTTGTTTGAACAGACACCTGTATTCAAGATTCCACGCAGATAACTGCAGTGGGATTTTTGGGTTCGGTACGGAATACCGCGCAGCGCTCTGGTCTTTGTCGTTGAGGCCCACGTCAGTCACAGCGCCATGTTTTTTCTCAGTCATTCAGTCAGGTGTCGGGGCCTCCCGGCTCGAGAATCTCGTTCATCCCCCACTGAATCTCGCATATCCTCCATTACACGCCACAGTACAAACCGAAGGAAGCCTGGCGGTCGTTTGCTATTTTCCCCAAGTTTAAATGCCCAGAGATTACTTAATGTTTACACATTTTTGAT
>JAQIXS010003776.1:0-17079 GCA_034700785.1 Rossiulus vilnensis | reverse complement strand
CCTTTCATCTCGCTGCCCTCCGACGTCAAACATGCTAAAAAGAAACAATGGATCCGGTTTTTCAACAAAATTCCGCCCACGGTGTTAATGGTAGTACTGCATTCCTAAAACCGTGTTCAGAAAAGTTCACCAAATCTTTAATTATCGCAGCATTTCCTTCGTAATTTCGCCTGGCACCGTGATTTTTTTTCTAGTACTTACTGAAAATTTACTTTATCAACTTGAAACCTTGTCTCAAATATTCCAGATGTCAGGACACGACATCTGAGGATGTCCTGAGGAACGAGAAAGTGACCCAAAATTAGTTTACGAAAACTACTGAATGGTGGCGCATTTACCTGAACATTTACCTGCTCCGTGGGTGTGTAGTCTGGCTGCTTGATTATCATCACCTTATCTAAGAAACTGAAAATACAATAAAATGCTTCAATTAGAATTTGGCAAAGAATGGCCGCTCCATTCACGTGGGCACCACGTCAGCGAAAAGATTGCGCCGGTAAAATTGACAAAAAACAATTTGCGATCATCACCAAGATTTATTGGCCGTTTTATTGAGACGAACAGAAATCCTAACATATGGAAAGGTAGAATAACTATCCAGTTTTCAAGCCATGAGCAGACCTGGGTGTAAATTTACCACGCAAGTCCATTTGTCCTCAATTTTTTTTTTAAAAAAAGTCCAAAATTTCACTCATCAGTTTGCGAGAGAAAATGTATATTTATAAAAAACACACACGTACTTTAGTATTAGTTTCAACTATAAATGAAAGACCAGAAAAATATTCCTTATTTAGCCTGAACATCTGTAATCTTTCTTCTTGAGCCAACGAACTTTTCCCACAATTCGAGTGCTTTCTTCAGGCATGAATCTGAGCTTCATGGACTTCAATGTCTGCACTCGAGATTTCAGTGCGTTTCCAAAGACGTCAACCAGCATGCACACCAGACTTCACAAGGTGTTAGCCCCTCGGCCATGCTCTTGGCATGCCACTTAGTGTTTTCTGCTCAGCACATCGCTTAATCCGAATACCGGATAACCGAACCACGGATAATCGAGCTAGAACCTTCCGTTACTCAATTAACATCTTTTTTTTTTGGAATTCGATTCTATTCAATACCCTACACTAAGGTAGGGGCTCAAAACCGTTGAACCCAAGTTGAACCCACAAGTGATGCTACAGGATGCTACGGAGTAAGTGCAACTCCTTTTTCCACCGCAAAGGAGCGAATTTCGCGGAATCGGGAGAAGAAAAAAAACCTAGCCCCTTTCGCGCAGCAAGCAACCAGAGGGCGAATGCATCGGATTTCACCCCGTTCCCCTCCGCCCGCGGGCCCGTCCTTATATAACCGCACTAACCCCTCCAACCTCAACCGGCACCCAGCGGCGGTATTTTTAACCGCGTGCGTTCCCGAATTAGCCGCCCTCCTCCCCGGCTTGGCACGGCTCCACAGCCGATAAGGTGCCCCTCGCCGCCGTCTCATTTGCATCGCTAATGGGGGCGCCGAGCTCGCCCCGGGCCAGATAGCGGGGCTAATTACTGATCCCGGCACGTTAATTGCGGCCCGCCCCTAAGGGGGTTGGCACGCGCTCTCGCCCCCCACCAAAATGGTGACTTGGCGATAGCCGAGGCTGGCTCCAACTCCGGCGGCCCCCGAGGGGCTTGTGCCGCCTTGCCCGGGGTCTTTGGCCGCATTAGCGCGGCGAGTGCCCCTGCGCCGGGTGGCGTTCGAAGGCCCCTTGGACTGCCGAGGGATCCGACTGGGCGCGGGCCCCGCATCTCGCTCGAGATTCGAGCACGAAGGATGAAGACCTGGAACTGGCCCTGGTGGAAAGGATCAGCATGCTAAAAGCAGTGCAGTAGATATCAGTACAAATATTCTGATCATATGCTGATATTAGTAAAAAAAAATGTGGTGATCTCACTAACCATGCATCTGTACCGGTATCAGTATGGTTACTACAGATATCAGTAAGTCTGTGCTGATGTCGGTACAATTTTTATACTGATCTTTCCACCAGGGAAAGCTGTCCAAAACCGCCACAGTCTTCGATATTCGCTTCCCACATCGAATTTCTGTTCGCTATATCGAGTTTTGTCACGCGTGTTCGTTATATCCAGAGGCTAATACGTGGGACTGATGGGAGGTATGGTTATTTTGGTCATTGGCCCAGGAACCGGTCACTCTGTTCGCTACAAGCGACAGTGGACCGTAACTCTCCAGTGGAGAAAATCCAACCTGTTTCGTATCTTCGTGAGAGTTGACATTTTGCGAGTGAGCGAAGTACTGCGTGTTATCGGAGAGTTACTCCTGCGAGCCACTGAGAGAACACAACTCTCAAATGGACTTCTATTTGGGTGGCTAATCCAGATTCCAACATGTTTCGTGTAGTTGAGGGCTCTCAGTTTAAAGGAACGGCATGGTTGAACGGACGAGTTCCGGTCAAGCGCCATCCAACTTCCGGTGAAAATTCCCCAAAAGTGAATCCTCCGGAAACCGAAATGCCCAAACTGCGTAGGACAAATTTGTTGCATATCGGGAATTTATGTTCAAGGTCACCGGGCTCGTTCTGGCATCCTGAATGGGGCTCGGTATTCAAGGATCGGACATCGGTCCATGTTTTCAGGGCTGATCAGTCACGATCGCTCCCAAGCGGATCAAGATGGCGCCTGACGTTTGGGATGTTGGCGGCAGGTGGCGCCCCGGTCGCCCATCTTTTAATTGGGGCATTGCGAGTGGCGGAGATGGCCTGCTGCATCCTCCTCCGTCTTCGGGTTTATTTTGAGTCTTCGCAGTTTTTCGCGACGCTCGCCTGCGCCTATTTTTAGTTCGCATTGTTTGAATTTAGAAGTGAGGGGCGCTGACGACGTCGCCGCGGTGCGGGGGTGGGTCCTCCTCAGTTGATCTACCTACACAATCCCGCGCGCATAAAAAACTGAACCCGAGCTAAATTTAGAAGCCGAAGAGCAATAAAACGTATCCTTGTGTTTGGATTTTTTCCTCCCTCGCTCTTTCGCTCTCGCGATTTTCTTGGACTGGCGAGGAGAGCTCTTTCCGTGGAACGAAATTTCCCCGAGAGAAATTGTGGAAACGCCGGTATTTTCATTTTCACGTCGCCGGCTTCGTGGCAACGAAATTGGGTCCAAATCCCAGTTATTAATTAAAGTGGCGTCATTAAGAGACTGCTATTAACAGATCGCCAGTATTAAAAATGACCTCGTCTGGAGATTGTTGTCGGGGAACTCGGGTTCCAGGTTTTTTTTTGGCAAAAAAAATTGCCTGACTTCATCACAAATGTTTATAAACAATTTAACGGTTAATTAATTTGCCAAATTATTATATGAAAACGAAATGTTCTTTTTTTTTCAAAACGTAGCTCGTTTTGAATTGCTTTCATGGCATATCCTTGCTGACGGTAGGATATTGAGTTGAATTGAAAGTTCTCAACAATAAAGCACATCTTGGTTGTTCGAAAACCCACTCTATTTGGGCATTTCCATTTCCGGTGCCAATTTCCCCCATTCAACTGGCGCTGTCTTACAGCTAACAGGAGAAAATGGACTTATTGAGATTAAGGTTGACCCAAAAGCATACGTGTCATGCAATAAAATTACTCATACATTTCTGCTTTAATTGTTTACTATAATTGCTAAATTTACTTCGCACAATGTAGACCTGGTCAATCACCAGGGTGTAAGCTTTGGTTCACAATTTTAAAACCTCCATTTTATTTACATAAAAATCCATGACGTAGCCCGCAATGCAAAGTGGCCATGCAGGGAAGACCCGTCTGTGGCGGTCGCGTTACATTATCTTTTTCAAATTTCTAATTATTTTTTTTATAAATAAACGGAACATATTAAAGTTATAAACCAAAGCTGGAACATTAGTGTACGGCCAATTCTACCTTAAGGAAAATAAATTTAGTAATTATGATAAGTATTAAGGGTCGCCAAAACCCACTACTACATCCGTTATTTAAGCATCGCCCATGGGCTTTCCCATCATCGTGTTCCTCCCTCTGGACCGGAAGTCGACCCGTGCATCGCATCGCGCCGTCCGTTCGACCGAGCGGAGCACAAGCGCCCTCTGGTGGATGTGCTCCCCCTTCTCATTGCGGATTTTTCGGAATCCGTTCCAGTTTTCGCCCTCCCCCTCTACGGCTGACAGACCCAACGTCGAATCTTCCTGCTGCTGGCAAGCTCGATCCGCAATAGCGGCCTCTTCCCAGACGTTCTATTTTTAGAAGCTGTTATTGAACCAGCAGCGTTGTTTGGGAACGAATGCGCAGAGACGGGAAATGCTCTGGCGTTCAAGCGGAACTGCCGAGCCGGGTTCGAACCCGTCACCCCGCATGAAACGGCAAGGGCCAGTTCCATTCCGCATTCCTCATCGGCTCTGATTTTTGGAACAAATGCTCGAAGCGCATTGAAAGAGGAAGGCAGTTTGAAAAAGCATTTACTTCGAGCAAAATATTAATTACTCAATTAAAAAATAAATAAAAAGCATTTCCACAGTACAAACAAGCATGTGCTCCGATTGAGTAGTTTTTCTTTCCAATTCCACGTAAATCACGACAAATTGAAGTAATGGACTAATGACGAATGAAGGCAACCTTTGAACAAATAAGCACTTACTAATAGTAATTCCATTACTTAAGTCATTACTTAAATTCCACATGAATCACTGGTGTAAAGCAGAAATGGTGGATCATTATCTCCGAGCAGAATCTCGAGAAAAATTGGTTCACTCAATTCCACAATGACAAAGTGAAATAGTGAAAACGGAAGTCATGATGGAAAAGCATTTGCTCAGCTAGAAATAAGCATTTGCTCCGCGCGGTAGATTAATCGCTTAAATTCCACGTGAAATCTGCGTCAAATAAAAGTAGTGAAGGTGGAATGTTTTCCCTGAGCAAAATATCGAAATACTCAATTCCACGCGAATCAATGACAGATTAAAATACCGAAAGTGGAAGGCATGATCGAAAAGCATTTGCTCCGATCAGAAAATGGAGTCATTACTAAATTCCATGTGAATCGCTGACGCAAAGCAGAGATGGTGGACGTTTTCTCCGAACAGCATTTCAATAATGTTGGTTCACTCAATTCCACAATGACAAACTGAAATAGTGACTATAGTTACGCGCAGAGCCACTGGCTCTCTAGCATAACGATTAATGGTAAATAATTCTAATTATTGTTACTGTTAAATACTTTTTAATTTATTTTAAATATACTAATAATATTGATGTTTTGAAATAGTGAAAATGGAAGAGATGACAGAAGTTAACCGCTCAAATTCCACGTGAATCGCTGGTGGAAAGAATGTCAAATAAAAAACAGTGAAGCTGGAATAATTTTTCCGAACAGAATATCGAAGATATCGATGCACTCAATTCCACGCGAATCAATGTAACAGATTGAAGCAGCGGAAGTGGAAGGCAGGACGGAAAACCATTTGCTCAGTACAAATAGACATTTGCTCCGAGCAGTACCGTGAATCGTTGATGTAAAGTACGTCAGATAAAAAAAGTGAAGGTGGAATATTTTCCCCGAACAGAATATCGAAATTGACAGATTGGCATGGCGAAGCATTTGCTCCGAGCACAATATTGAGCAATTACTCAATTAAAAGTGAGTCCCTTCCATCGAAATCGAGCTAATCGCAGGCAATATGAAGCAGCATTTGCTCCGAGCAGATTGAGCAATTGATGGCCCGAGGCACGGCCTGCATCCCGATCTGTGGGGGGTGGGGGGGGGAAAGGAGCGTCTGGAAGATCCATCGGTGCGGCTGCCCCAGTTAGCGGCGCCCGGGGGCCCACTTCGAGTCCCGCCGCCAAAATCCGCTTGGGGGCGGCGTGGCGGTCGAGATCGATTTCGGAAGCCCGGAATCGATTTTCGGGCTAACCTTGGGCGCGACTGCGGCGAGCTAATCTATATTTTGCAAGAATCACAATAATTCTCGACACGCGGCCATCCATTCAATTCAGCCGTTGACTCCGGCTTGAAAACGCTTAATAAACACTTGGCACGGACGTTCTATTCTTCGCCGTCCTTTTCCAGCTCAGCGTTTTCTGATGGCCTGCGAGTCTGCACAACTGCCAAACTGCGACGAGGTGCGCTGGCACGAGCAGCCTTTTCTTTTACCGCAGGACGCCTATTCAACATGGCGGCTGCCACAACGCGCGTTCAAATGTGCGTGTCCTCGCACAGAACAGGGGTCGCTCGACACAAATCACACCATCCTCTTCAACAGCAAACTTGAAGCAACTGCTTAAAGACACCCCTTCGACTTCTTCCGTTTGACATGGTTTTGAAGAAAGGTGCATTGAGCGTGATATGCAGAACATGTAACGCAATTTTAAGTGACGTACATGTATTTACTCCAATATAAGACGTACGTTTTATGCAATTTTTTTTCTCTCATAAAATCAAGTACAATGCCATCCTCTTCAGCAACAAACTGAAGCTACTGCTTATATGACACCTCTTCGACGTCTTCCATTTGACATGTCTTTTAAGACTAGTCTCAGTAAGGGAATGTAGGTCCACTGAGTGTGATATGCAGAGCATGTGGTGTAATTTCAAGTTTTATGCACATATATTTATGCAGGTACAATGCAAAATGCAATCTTGGCATGGGAGGAGATCATAAAGCATGAAGCAGCCATTTCTTCAAACATTTTTGCTACGTCGCTAACAGAAGAAGAAATAACACTACACGTAAGAGCTTCTGCTCTTATGGCTTATCGCACAGATGATATGTTAAAAACGATACGCTATGTTTTTGATAAGAATGATGAGGAAAAGACAGCGTTATAATGCGAAGTTCCAACCAGACCGATTCCAACTTTAGATGATTGCAAGCATTGGCACCTTGCTCGAAATACGTTTCAAGTATTCTTGATATTCAAATAAAATATGTCAAATACGTGTTTTAGAATGTCAAAGTCGTCATAAAGGAGGAAGTAGAAAATAGGAAGGGAAGATTCTGAAAAGACTGAAATAACAATCTATGTCAGTTGTCAATTTCCCACAGATCTGCTTTAAAGAGCGGCGGGGTATTTCTGTTTATTTCATCATAAATGTAGCCTACGGTAGGCTAAAATAACAGGATATAGTTCCCGAATAATACCAGTTTTTTAGAACTGGTGTTTCCCTCATTATTAATGCTTGTAAACAACTTTAATAGAAAATCAATTTTCATAACAAAGTCGCTTACGGCGTTTATTTAAGTAACTAAGTTATTATCAAAATGCTAGTGGATATTGATAGTCCATCGGATGCGGAAATTCCTCACAAATAGAGCTAGAAACGTCAACAGGGTTATATGCTAAGCCTTAGATCGTTCCTCCAATCAATGTCTGAATATCGTACATAAATACGGAAGCTCTGGTCTATTCATATCATTGCTTTTGATTCAGATCACTTCCAAATATGAGAATCAGGGTGGAGCTGTGAGAGCCACTTCCCACGAGTCCAGCATACACCGATAGCACACCGAGGACCGTGTCCACCTGCGAGTTTGAGCTCTCGAGAGGTTTCATTCGCTCTCAGCTCTCAAATGGACACTCATGTTTACTTCCTTAGCGGATTAGAACGCCACCAGGGACTAAAACTTGGGCTCAATATGTGGCAGATCAATGCAAACGACAAAAAAACAACGATCCAGGAATTTGTATCCTTTCTTCTGTGGAACTGATCAGGAACCTCTTATCGAGTGTCACATTTTTTTCAACCAAAAAGGTCAAACTACGCTTCCCTGGTCACTGGATTGCATTCCTTTTCGCTGCAACCTGCAAATGGGTTTCGTGGTGGAAAAAGCATCGTGGCGCAGTGCAGTGTTGGGTTAAAGAAACCGAGTCCGGATGCGAAGCACCGGGGAGAAAAACGGACAAATCGTCCAAGATGCCTTTTCGACCTTTGCGTCAATCGATAGCCTATTGGCCTCCGCACACTTGAGAAAAAATTGGAAATTTCTTCGGTTTTGGGGTGGTTTTTTTGCGTTTCAGTAGTTAAAACGCGCGGTATCTTGGCCCACGCAGAAATCAATGACACCGCCGAAGGCTGGTGATCTCGTTAAAATTTAACACGAGTGATCCGTCCAAAGCGAGCGCAAACAAACGTTCTAAAATGCAAGGTAGAAATCTGAAACGACCCATGCTACGCTATCACGACTGAATACACACTATGTCTGCTGACTTGGTTGCAGGCAATGAGTAGAAATGTCTATTTGTGGGGGAAATTGTCAACAGCAATTTTAACTTCTAAAAAAAAATACATATATTTATGTCCCATACTAGGGACAAACCTGTGCTAAAAATCCCCAGCGAAACATCGATTCGAGGGGAAGCACCAATGGCACGTAGATCTAAAAATGAGCGAGGAGCAGAAGGCGTTAAGCATTTTAACAATTTGATTAAGAAGTTTACTAGAAATTAAAAATGCATACGATGAAGATTTTCTGAGTTTGACCCAACACGTTTACGAGGAACTAACACTTGCTCCTAGTAGAAACATCTCAACGCATTGTAATACATATCCTAGTCATTAATTGTTTCATATGACTGTTCTTGGAAAGCTAATTTTGTCGAATAACCACATGTAGGCCTATGCATCAACTACGAATATGTGAGATCATATGAGGATATTTTTAAGAACGTATTCCAAACAAAATTTGCTAATAATGGAACACCATAGGCGAAATTTCGTAAAAACTGAGATTACAAATCATGATGTTTGGTACAAAAATACTTAGCAATTGACACCTGTAGATCGATCCTTGCTAATGGGTTATGGTAAGGGTTGCCTAAGTTTTGAGAAAATATCATAATGCAGAAACACTCATTCTAGGCTATCTGAGTTCGAGTTCGACTCGAAACAAGATGGCGGCCTCCCGATTTCTTTTGATGAAAAAAACACCCATGTAATGTAAAAATGCTCATGATGCCTACTGATTTTGTTAATTGAGGGTAACAAGCCATAAGGTCGTAAGTGCCCATCGACCTCTCCCTCCCCACCAATACAACGTAATGAGCAGAAAAACATTAAAACACTAAAAAACTGCAGAAATCCATGGGAGTTGAAGTTCCCCCTCCTGAGGTGGATATGAATTAAGGTTATTTAAATTTGGGCCCATGAAACCACGTCAGTGTTCCGCAGAAACATGTTTCAGAAGTGAGTTTTAAACGTTTATCTGTGGTGCAATACGACGTGTGGCTCACACGACTGTTTGTAAAAATGTCGACAAAACCGTAATTACTTCACTAAGTTCTTGTAATTAAACGTCAGTGGTGGACACCGTCTGAGCTCGCCATCCTTCGAACGAAATCGGATTAAACGCTGACAAGGTACCGAGTACTCTGCTGCTCAAGAAGCGACTCCGTAATGTGACCAAAAGAGGCTCGTGTTCGCCGCCAGGCTCAAACCCTCGCGGTGTCACTGCGCCTGCCTAACGGGCCATAATTGGCTTACCCCACCGGGTCTAATTTCGGCAGTGTGGGGGTTGTCAGCAATGTGTCCCCGTCGCGCAGGGGATCGGGCCACCGGAAGCCGAGGCGGTGGGTGGGCCTCGAGAAGTGGAACCCTTCGGAAGGCGCAACAAAAAAATAGTCCCTGCTCCCGTCTATGTTTAAACCCGGGGTTTCTGGAGTGAGAGCGCGCGCGTTGCGAAACGCTTGTAGACGAGATTACGTGCTTTAATTATTGCCGACTAACGACGCGCTAATTGCCGAAAACAACGGCGAACGGCTCGAGACTGCGGAACTATTAAGTCCGCCACACTCGTGTCCCATTTATCGCCCATCTTCATTTTCCTCTCAGGGCTCTCCAGGCCTGCTTTTCGGCACAATTGCAGGCGTAAATAGGCAAAGCGCTCTAGACTAGCAACACGTTCCTTTTGAGTGCCACTTGCTCATGCCATGGATGTTGGAGTACCTTCGTCGACAATGGCAGTACTCATTTTTTTTAAAGCAAATTAGCAACATGTACTAACAAAAGCCACGAAAATTCGGCTTCAAAAGCTCATTTTCGTTATTGGAAGGGTGCCAATCCATAACGTTGGAAGTGCCCGATTTCCTGCTTATCCTTCCCCCCCCCCCCCTTCACCTCAAAACGTTTTCTTAACTAAATACATTCTAGTTACCCTACAGTCAGTGAATTCATGCTGTGTGGTAAGGAGGGCCAATCCGTTTAACCCAAACGTTTACACAGAAGTGAAATTAAAAATTTAGAACGGTTAGAAGAACTGAAGGGTGATCGCGTAGGGAACACGGTCGTGACCGTTTTCTGAGGGTACTGTCCCAACATTCGCCTGGAAATAGTGGAAACCACGAAAACCGCAATTAGGATAGCCGACCCAGGATTCGAACCCTGGTCTCCCGAATGCAAGGCGGACATGCTGCCACTACGGAGCCGTTGACCATACCTTTGTAATGTTAGACCCATGGAACCCCGCCAGTGTTAAGAAAAAACGTGTTTCCGAAGCTAAGCTAAAGTTTTCAAAACCTTGATGTCAGAATGAAAGTCATCAATGCGCCGCTGCCCTGCTTGACTCAAGACAAGTGGGTGTTTTGAACGCTTATTTGGGGTGCAATACGCGCGGCACATACAACGTTTTGCACGCACAATTCATGTCACTTGACACAATGTAATTTTTTTTTAAACCAAAAAACTTTCGCCAAGTGTTTTCAGAATTAAATATCAACGGTGTACAACGTTTGAACTTGTTTTTTGAAGGAAATGAAATTAGGGCAATCTGCACTTTTTACGAAACCATTCGATTTTTTCCCTTATCTTAATTATTTTCTGGCACTTACTACAAAAATTGCCTAAAATTTGACTCAAGGTTACCCGAAATGCAGCGCGCCTGAGATTGGTTTTGGATGTTGTAGCAGGCCGGGTCGATTTCGCCCATTTAACGTGTATTTTCGCCAATTATGATTCCCCGACAGGAACCATTATGCAGAAGGAAGTTGCCGCTGCCAGTGTCAATTCTCTCCTTCCCGACTTTTATTAGGTCAGACAGCGGTGATTTAACGGCCGTGCATAAAACTGTATCAAAGGCACTAACGTAAACGCTATGCGTTGTGGTCAATACAATGCAATCTCGGCCGGTCCATTCTGGAAGTGGTTCGGCAGCGCAACAGCAGATCGGTATTGTACCCCACTCTCGAAAGTGTCGAAATGTGCGACCTTGTACGGGACCTTCTCTAAAACTAAGTGCCAGGCTTAGTACTGGCAGTCTGATGATGGTCTGGCTTAACTCAAGGGCGAGTAAAGTAACGTTCAAGCATTCATGGTCTTTGGGAGGACATTGTCCAATGTACGTGTTACAGTTTCGGCAGCTCAAGGATACTTGTTCATAGCAAACACTTTGAATCCGGTGAAGATGGCAGCTGCACACTGACCTGGCAATGCAGTCCACGAAGCAAACTCAACGCCTGTTACAAAATGCTTGTCATCAGCAAGACGTTGCTTTTAACGTGTCAAGCACTTTCCACGGCAAAGTGTGGATCGTCTGTCGATTGAAGCAACAAATTGATTTTTGGACATCAGTGTCACCAACTCCGCGTTGCTTGAACGGAAGGCTTTCCACAAATCAGTTATTTCAAGTCGATTCGTGGCACGTATCAAAACTTCCACAAGGTTTGGGAATCAGGCTGGCAGCCAAGAAGCAGCCAGCAGCCTGCGAAAGCTGTAGCAGATTCTTCCAATGACTGCCATTTTGGTTGCAAAACTTTCCAATAGATGTAGTTGTGACTTCATGGAGAGTGGGCGTTCAGCATAGGGACAATTCTGCTCCAATGACGTCGGTTAGCTTCCGACAAGGCAGTGCTGTCAGACTGATAGGTCATGGTCATGATGTCTGGGGGTTATTTTGTGTGTATACTTGGTAAAACCTTAATTTAACATAGAGTATGCAAACTGCAATGTGCCGAGCAAAGAAACGTGCACCAAGACTCCCAAGAGTGTGAAGCATGCAGGTTTCTGTGCACAGCTTTTATCTTCACTTACTATTTTGCACAGTCTATGAGCTGGTACTCATTTGATCTTTCGAAACAGGATTGTACTCCTCTGTCCTTCCATAGGACCTCTGTATGTTCGTAGAATTCCTGAGTGCAAAAAAGGGGAGGGAAAGTTACAGCAATGCTAAAACCAAAACAAAAAAAACTGTCCTACTCAGGGATTGCACTTACTGGAGGATAGACGAAATCAGGCGAACTGGCCACATCCTGAATGTAGTCCACTCTGAATTGATTGGCAGGATTTTCTAATGATACAGGAGGCGTTAGCGTGCTCATCGCCCCGGTTATAGTCTGGAAAAACACAAAACAGTGGCAGCGCTGAGTTAGGAGAGGTCACGTGGAATGTCGCCAAAGTAGGGTATCGATCACTTAGCCATCGGAATTTCCATAGTTAACATCCGGCTATTACATAATGCAGACCCTTCCATCAGATAATTTTACTCCTCTAGGAGGCGCTGGGATCGACCCCCTCCTGGGTGGAAGTTAAAACCAGCCCACAGCATCCTTTTTCAGGCACTGTCTTACTTTCTTGAAGAAAAACGTCAGTCGCCAAGTAGTGGAATTTCTCCAAACCTGAAGACATGGCAACCCCATCTTCATTTTTGATTGTAGATTTTTGAAAATCTTACTTTGACAATACTGAAGCATCCAATCCTAGCACTCATTTCGTCATAGCAATCTTTCGTCATTATGAAGTAGTCAAATGAAACGAATCCCAATTACCCATTTCAAAGCAATTTTTGATTCTCCAAAATGCAAGCTGTCGAATGGAGTATGCGTTTAAAATTGTTTTATTGCGTTTAGAAAAAGGCACTTAAGGGTACCCTAATCTAGATCATTATTTGTTTAAAAATGTTTTAAATACTGAGTAAAAATGCAGTTTTCGAAACAGTAAAGCAATCCGTTTTATTGTAATTTAAGCACAAAAAACAATGTTAAAATGCTACTTGGAAACGTTGGCTTTTATTTATTTAAAAAGGAATCGTTTTTGCGGTATTAGGGCGAAGTGTTTTTGGATTTTGCAATTTTTATAGACGTTTTTGAGCAAGTTTGGCAAACGGTGAAATACGGCGCATTTAAGTAAATAAGAATAAACGTGAGATTAGCAAACGTCTTGAGCTGGAGTTCGTGCATCTGTTTACTTGATGTTGATTAGAGAAAGTGTAAAGTGCATATGTGCATATGAATGAACCTATTTTCAGGCACTGTGTCAAATAAAGCTGGGGTAGCAGCGCCTAAGCCACTTGAAAATTAGTCTATTTTCCCAGATGTTCATGGAAAAGGACGTTCCATTGAGCAACTCAACTAGACGAGCTCGTGGTTTTTGGAATTCGTTCTTGATTGCACTCAATGCAATACCCGCCAGTTGATTTCTTTGTATGAAAAGGCAACTCCATGCAATCCGTACTTAAAATTCATACTGGATTAATGATCTGCTTCCATTGTCAATGGAAAGTTTCTCTGAAAAGGTGCGGTAGACGCTTGTGGGAATTCTGCAAAGTGATCCGAAGCAGCTTGGCCAAACAAGTAGACTGTAATTCCGCGTAACCAAATCCAGCCGTTCTTCTTTGAGGAACTAATCAGCGACAAGCGCAGAGTTCAAGCAAAACTGTGTGCTACTTACCAAAATTGCATCTCTTACATTCTTTTTAATATCTTCGATTTTCTGTTTCTTCTCTCTGTGGGCGAAACGAAAAGGGAAGCGTGATTACTGCGATGAATAGACACTTTCATGGATAGTTTGAGTTCCAGCGATTTCCTAATTCGGTGGAATGATCGTGTGTGCAAGATGGTAGAAAATGCAAACTACCAAGAGTACACCCCGATTAACACAAATGCGAAGAATTAGCCCAGCGTTCGTTCGGGATTCGTGGGAGGAAATTTCATTCGATTGAAGAAATTTTCGTCTGAATTGTTTGGAATAAAAGAGGAGCAGATGTGTAAAATCACAATGGGATTTCCGACGAAAAACACGCCATCCAATTCCAATCGCAAACCATAAATAGACGTCAGTTAAATTAAATAATTTAAAACTTTATCTTTTGCATTGATAGGGTTTACTGCAAAAGCTGTGCAGCAAGTGCAAGCATGAATAAATGTGATGAAATGAATATCGAGCTCTAGTTGTAATATACTGCACGAGTAAGGAAAATATTAACTACAAATCATGTAAACGAATTATTTCTTAGAAAACAAATTCTCCTTATTTTTGTAGCTACCGGTACTTCTAAAAATCCGTTGTTTACCATGCATATTTTATCTGCAGATACATTCCGAAATTTTACATTATTTCTGTATTGGCTATATAATAATGGCAATATCCAAAGCCTGTCAGTCCGAGGTTTTTTATATTTAAAAAAATAATTGTTTCAGCCAGTTTTATTCTTTATCGAATCCTGCGTCAATAATTCCCAAAACCTTTCAACGTACAAAGTGTGTGAACAACCTTTTGAACATTCCAGTTAAAAATGATAAAGAGGACACGTATCGATTTTCTGTAAAATTCAGCTGATTAGGTTATAAAGAATTTTCCAACACGCGAAAAACACATTTGTCAACAACATGAAAAAAGGAGTTGTTGATAGGAACCTAAGCGATTCGTATAACGGAGAACGTATTCGGGCGTTTGATAAATATTTGTTACAACTAGTTTTTCATCGATATTCCAGCCTGTGAGGTCGTTTTGAGAGCGAACTCCGCTAGTTTACAAAAAAATATAGGCTCGCCGAATTGCAAGTTCACAACCTTTCAACACATCCTGATAAACTTTGAATTTTCGAGTCGTAACTTGATAAGAAATGGTGATTCGAATTTTTTTTATAAAAATAAAGTGATTAGTTCCTGAATAAATAAATATATATATATACATATACACCACATGTTTCTGAGCCACAGTGGAAGTTGTGAGATGGTGAAAATTAGCACAATAAACCGAGCAAAGTGCGCTTTTTAATTCCCTATTTATGTCACGGAGGCTCGGTCTGTGTGATTATAGATATGCGTGTTAGTGGGACTAGGATGCCAATTTTCTACATATTTGGACTGTTAGCATAACGTTTTTTCAACTTTTTTATTTATTTATTATAAATAAACCGGGCATTTCAAAATTATAAAAAACTACTCAGACCCTAGTGGAGCAATTATAATAAGTAGGCCCTCTTTTCGAAAAACAAATTTCTGCATTTCCTTAAAACTAATCGAAAATGACTAAACTATATTCTGTTAATGTCACTTTCGGTTTCAAATATATTCTGTGAACAGTTGACAAAAGAACTAACTGTTTGTAACGATGCTGAAGGCCGACGCAAAAATGTCATTTTTGCTTCAAATATTTCTTATTGTTAAATTAATTTTTCCCATGCAGATTGGTTGTCCGCAATTGCCTGTTATTTTTATTTGAAAATTAACAGTTTATTAACGACAAATTAAATAAACGTTGAGTTGCATTGCAGGGAAATGCCTATTTTCGGAGTTTGCATAACGTTTTCCCCCCGTTTTTTTATTATAAATAAACAGGGCATTTGAAAAGTATAACAACTGCTCAGATCCTAGTGGAGCATTTGTAATAAGTAGGCCCCTATTTTAAGCAAAACTGTGTAATCATCAGAACGGTGGGGATCCTTTGGGGTGGGCCTTAACCGAGGGGTGTATTTTTAGTCCGACCAAATTCTCCCTGAATGAAATTTTATTTGCAGCTCTCGAAGCAGCAGCCAAAATCTGATAACTCTGAAAACTCAAAATGCAGTATCTCTAGGAAGACCCACACCTGTTCTCCCCATTTGTCACACCGCATCGTGGGTGGCCAATTTTAATAGTGATAATTCAGCCTGCCACTCATCACCATCATCGAAATTTTACAATCCACCAATGGTTAGCGTGATCTGCTTTACATTTTTTCCCCATTTCCTCCATATTCTTGGGACCATCTTGAGGGCAGTGCATGTAACCAGGATGCAGCGGGAATTTCCTTCCAAAATACTCGTTTAATGACGTCATAATTGCCCCGGCCACCGCGCACACAAGCGCTGCTTTCCACCGCACTAACATTATCAGCGGTGACGTCAGGGATGTGACAAGCACCTCTTCGCCGCTTGCGTCAGTCATAGGTGATTTTTTTTATAGTGATTACTTTTTCAATGAGGAGAATTCTTCGGCCGATAGCGATGTTGGTATCGGGGGCTTTTGCGGTTATCAGATCCTCGTCCATGCAAATCCTGATACCTAGGCCTGTGACGCGCTCACGTAATGATCACCAGGTCTGTGAAACTGGTAATGATACGGCTCATTGTCGGCCCATCGTGGCGTCCCATTGTTATTGGCACTGCCATGGTTACTGGTCTCCCGAAATAGCCCATCAGGATTGCTCTCCAGCTCATGCTGACAGGATTTATGGCCGACCCTCACTGGCCACTGCTCTGATTTCTGGGCTCCGGGTGATTTCCAAGATCGTTCGCAGAAATCCTCTAATGTCTCTTCCCCGAGAATCCCATTTATCACCCTGGGGTCGATAACCTCTCCGCGGCCACCGAGTTTATCAACACGTGGACAAAAGCGGGGAGGGCATGGAAGAAGCTTGGATTTCGATGGATTTATATCGTTGCCACTGGGGGGGAGGCCTTGAAAATGGTCATCGGTTCGGGAGAAATTTGGGACATTTTCACGTTTGGTGTGATTTACAACCTATTTCGAGATGCTGGTGTACTGCAGTTGGAAGTGCTTGTAAGAAAATGTGCAACGAGTTTTCGAAATTCTAGAAGAAAAATAAGATCTGTCATAGAAACAACGTTTTCAGGAACAACGTTTCCCATACCAGTTGTAACGTCTCATTTCTGAAGTGCCTGAGTGGCCTCAGTGGTAGAGTACCAGCTTTCAATGTTCGAAACTGGTGAATGCGAGATGGAATCTCAAACAGGACGGAAATTTTTAACGCATCTCGACTAAAACTTTAAACCTACAGAAAGTTTTTAATGATAAAAACGGGCTTCGACTAATGTGCAAACGAATTTGAAGAATTTTCTCCATATGAATGGTTTAAAACCATAACGTAGGAA
>JAQIXS010003775.1:0-17080 GCA_034700785.1 Rossiulus vilnensis | reverse complement strand
CACTCACTTCATTATTCGGATAAGTCGAATATTTTTGGGGGTCCCCTGGGACTTCGAGTTATCGAGGTTCGACTGTAGTAAGATTAAGTTCTTTTAATCGCAGCGTGAAATGCAATTTTTGAATGGCATCAGCGAAATCAGAAGTACATAAAATAATTTTTTTCAATCAAGTTTGATCTTGTAGCTTTGAAATTGTGTATTGTATATTGGAATCAGTAAAGAAAACACCAGTGCTAAATTTACTAAAAAATTTATTTGCATGCATTGCATGTATGAATGCAAGTTAGGTTCTGAAAATAGTTTACAAAATTGTCGAAGCAATTGACAACTTATTACGATATACCTATAGGTGCATTTTCTTGACTAATCTGCATTCGGACGCCAAGATGCATTTGCTTAACTAAACTAATTTTTCACATCACAATGTCGTTGTTTTTAGTGTGGTTTTTTGACAGAAACATAATTTTGATAGGAAAATTAAACACAAGTTGTTGTGTCCACAAGTTTTGGACTCCTAATTGTTACTTTAGTAAGGTTACCAATGGCCTGAATGACTAAATTGTTAGGGAAAACGTTTCATGCTAAATTCATGGAAGTTTCCAAACGATAAAATGTCAGCTTTAAATTTAATCGCAATGATTTCAAATAAGTTTTTGTTAGACTCGAGTCACACTTCTGCCGTATCAGGGAATTCCCCTATTTCCAAAAGCACACTTTCGCTTTCTGAAATTAAAAATAAACATAATCGATAAATTTCGTTCATTTCATTCTATGGGTTTTGTAAAATTTGTTGTCGAACAGAGTTCTCACCGGCCTGAAAAACCTGGAATTGTCAGAGAAATTTTTAAATTTTCATAAAAAATCCAGGGACATGTTCATCAGATCATTGTTTGCTAATGCTCAAAAGAAGGCGTATCTAGCCGCAGTTCTGCCATAATAGGGAATTTCCCAATTTTTCATAGCACGCTTTCGACTTCAGAAATAATAAATGAAAATACCTGTGATTCGTAAATTGTTTGCATTTTATAATTCAGTGTTTTTCATGAAGTCAGGGAAATTTTTTCAAACATGCAAAAGTCAGGGAAGCTGGGCATTTTATTTCGATGGAAACCTTTTTGTAATTTCAATCCAAAACACAATTACACGCAACAAGCCCACCATGTAATTTGAATTGATGTCCATTTTAGGTTAGTTTATTTATTAAGAACTCAAGATGCTAATGAAATGATAAAAAAGTTTTGATTGGGAAACTGGGCAAAAATTCTTGTCTATAATTTGTCCACAATGTTGCAGGTTTAGATAAAATGACTTTATCAAGAATTATTTGTCAGGTTTTACAATGTTTGTGCCTCTAGTCCATGATTGGCATCCCCATCCAACCTCAGGCGTCTTTTATGGACGACCCTTGACGATGCTGATCCCAATTCGTGCGGACGAACTTTGGGTGGTGGTGAGTTTGAAGGGCCCCACCTGCAGTGGGAATAAAAAGGCTCGCCTAATTTTTAAATGTAAATTCATGTGGTGCACTGTGAAGGTACTGGCGTGGAGTATCCTCTCTCGGCTCTCAACTCGCCCATGAAAAATGGTAAGGTTTTGGGCGCAATTCGTTTTATTTTTTTTTTGGCAGAACGTGCACTAAGATTGTAGATGTTCCTCAATTTGGGGTCCATTTTTACATTGAAAGACATTGATAGCCCCTATCTATTTTTTTTTTTTTTTGTTTGGAAGAAGAGGGGGGGATGGATGTGGGTCCCTGCCTAGACATCTGATAGGGACGTACATCGTTCTGGAAAGTTTTTAGCATATAAAATGGTGGCCAAGTCCTTCCAAGAAAGTAGGTGCATCCTGAAAACATAAGCTTTCTTCTGCAAGTCATCTGTATTAGAAAATTATTTTAGACAATTCATGTACATGTCATGTCAATATTGTGAAAGATGAAGAATCGAGTTACTGTGAGGATAAAAACATTTGTTTTCAAATTGGATTGCATTGTTGGGGCAGTTTTAAAATCATTTTGATTAATGGCTAAGATGAAGGTAACGCTGCAGGCACTGTTATAATTTTTTTATTAAGATCAGATAACATGAATGATTTTTGGGTTACTTTTCCTTAAGATATTGTTTCGAAGTAGGCATGCTCTGTCAAATTCGTACGATGATTGTAGAAATGAGTGAATATGCATGGAAGTGGATTATTGAATAATTATATCTAAATATGTGGAGGTGGGAGTATGAACAGGGTTCCCACTGATCTGGAAAACCTGGGAAATTTTAAATTGTAATGCAAATGTCCGGATAAGTTTTCATCAGCTTCATCAGAGATGACTGTTTTGCTGTTTTAGGAGCAAACGATGATACAAAGAGCACTGGGCGGTTGTGGAGTTTATTCTGATTCTTTCTCATAAGTAGAGTGGAAACAAAGATGTGCTTATTGAGAACTTCCAATTCAACTCGGTACCCTACGGTCAGCAAGGACATGGTAGGAAGCAATTCAAAATGAGATATCAGAATAGAAAAAAGCGCATTTGCAATATAACGTTTTCATCTTTTAAAATGATAAATTAAAATATCACTAATTTGTAAATGGCTTCCATTTCATTTAAAATTATATTTCATGGTCTATCCTTGTTGACAGCAGGTTATTGAGTTAAGTTGAATTGCACGCCTGGAAAGTCAGAGAAAAGAAAAAAATGGTCAGGGATTGTTAGGGATGTAGTATACATGTATCGTCGTTTAAATACTCCCATTGATGTTTTTGCTATAGACTTTGTTTTGAGAACGTCAGGGAAACTTTTCGGGTTGGTCAGGGAAAGTCAGGTTAATGATCTCGTAAATTTTAGCACGAACCCGAATTCAAATTCAATTTAGCAATGAAGTTGGTGTTCACAGCAATACCGAATAAACTGGGTCGATGCAATGCACTGAAATAAACATGGGCGAAGAATTCATTCCCCCTATCAAATGGCATATCCTTTCTGACATTGGACTGTAGGGTACTGAGTTGAATTGAATTGAACCAGACAACTTGGCTCGACTAACAGAATTATCTTTTTATCCTCATAATCACTTTCTCGTTTCAGGAGTTGCTGTCACGGGGACCTCCTTACAAGCGCGGCGCCAATGAGCAATGGAAGGACCCTTGCCCGTGGTCATGGAGTGTTACGAAGATGTGTTCGAAGAGATCGCCAACAAGTTCTACGCCAGCGACCCGCTCCCCAAGTACGGGAACCCGGCGGACGTGGCGCGCCTCAACAGTCGGCTGTGGCCGAACGGACCCTCGTTGGCCCAGTCCATGATCGGCATGCCGATCTACCCCGGAGGGTCGGCTGGCACGGCGCCCCTGCTGGCGGCCAACAGGGCCATGAGCATCTCCTCCAGTAGCGGTGGGGGTGGCGTTGGGGTGCTCACCACCACCACGGTCACGGCCGGGGGGGCCTCCGGGGCCGGGGGGTCTTCCCTCCTGGACCAGCCAAATGAGAGGCCCTCAGTGAGTGGCCGGGGATCGCACGGCCACGGCTCGCGCAAGTCCAAGGGCAGCGGGTCCCGCAACTCGTCCCACCAGCCAGGTAAGGACATCTGGATCGAGAGCAAGGAGACGCTCTCGTGGGCCAACTCCAAGGTGGCTTCGTACAACCCGAACACCAAGATGTTTAAGTGCGCAGACTGCGACACGGTCGGCTTCCTGTCGCGCATCGCCGAGCACTGGCTGGGCTCGCACGCCAACATCAAGGTGTTCCAGTGCCCCCGGTGCCCGTACAGCAGCGCGTGGGCCCGGTGCGTGCGCATGCACATGACGCGGCACCACAACGAGCAGCAGACGGACCTCACCCTCTGGAAGGACAACCCCATGCTGGACGAGGTGGCCAAGCTGCTGCAGAACCTGAAGAACAAGGTGGAAAACAAGGAGCCCGGAGACGTGGACAAGAAGTACGCATGCCCGCACTGCCCGTACGCCACCGACCGCAAGGACCTGTACACGCGGCATGAGAATATCCACAAGGACGACAAACCCTTCCACTGCTACGTCTGCTATAAGATGTTCAACCGGGCCGACCACGTGAAGAAGCACTTCTATCGCATACACAAGGACCACCCGTACGACATCAACCTCATCCGCAGGCACCCCCCCAAGTCCCCCTACGCCACCTCCAACTTCCCCAAGCCGGAGCCGCTGCCGCCCCCGCCGCCGCCACCCCCACCCCCGCCGCCTCCCCCCGCCATGAACATGGAGAACGGCATGGGCCAGGAGGGCGGATCCAAGTCCAAGTCCAAGAAGCGGCTGCCACGTATGTTCGTCTGCACGTACTGCTCGTGGCGTGGCGTGGACAACTGGTGCCTGAAGCGGCACCTCAACACCCACATCAAGCCCTTCCTGTGCGTCCTGTGCGACTACAAGGCCGCGAGGGCCGAGAGACTCACGACCCACGTGTTCAAGGTGCACAACAAGCGCATCTGCAGCAAGTGCGGCTTCCTCACGGAGGAGCTTGCGACGCTCACAGCCCACATGCAGCAGTCGCAGTAAGTATCTCTGCTCCTTGGCACCCCCACCCCCACTTCGTGTCTCCATCTCTCCCTCTGTTCTGCCGTCGTCTCTTCTTCCTTTGCTCTGCTGAGATTCCGTTTGGCTTTACCGACCCTGGACTGTTGTCGGAGCGGACCAATGTCCCGGAGTAGGCAGAGATCACTCAATAACTCCCTAATTCACACGGAATGTGCTCATGTGGTAGTGAGCGTTGTAAAGGGGTTTCCCCCAAAAGTGGATTTAATTTTGAATTTCAGCCTCGCAGTGGTCTGTCAGGCATGCGAGCAATTGCAGAAATTGTCAATGATGTCCATCTATCGTTTCATTTAATTGCACATCGACGTTAAGTTCAATTGGGCAATTTTTGACAGTTTTCTCACGAAAGACCAAACTGATTTTTGGGGTCCGCTCAACAACGGGCACGGGAATGACATGCTTAACAAAAAAAAACGTTGATCTGGAAAACCCGGAATTTTTCAGGGAGGTATAAGCAGCATGGAAAAGTCAGGGAAATTTCGAATGTTCGATGCAAAAGTCAGGACAATTTTGAAAAGATTAAATGCCAGCCTTAAGTTGTCATCATCCCAAATGATTAATCGTTTTTGACACTGCTCAAAAGAGGGCTGTCTAGTCACTCTTGTGCAACAATAGGGAATTCTCCCATTTTCCACAGCACACTTTCAACTTTTGAAGTAATCAAGTTTTGTTTCCAGTTTTATTGCATAGACATTTTTTTTGATAAAGTCAGGAAAGTTGAGAATTGAATAATAAGAATAGTTATATTACCAGATAATCACGCATTCTTGTGCTTTCGTCACCCGTAGGCCACACTCGCCATGATTGTATTCGTTTTTTTGTTTCGTTATCATTTTCACTCACCGCCAGGGCTGTTTCTTTGCTTATTTAATCCCCCCTATTCTCCCGTTTAGCTTTTCAGCAAAAAGCGCAAATTGCCCCTCGGACAGTGGATGGGAGACAACTCCATTGCTAGAATTTATGCGGATGAGAACTTGCTAAACGGCAGGCTTTGGCTTTAATGATACGTAGGACAACCACAGCAAAGGTTATTAACCGATCTTAATAACAAGTTCCGTAAACTCAATCGAAATAAGTAGTTGAATTCATGTTCTCGCTCCCCCACCCCGAACCATTGAAACGAGAACTTCTTCAGTGGAAAGTGAGCTGCTTTGTATTAACACGAGTCTGTGCCACCGTTGCGTCCTGCCGACGCTTCACTGCGCCGCAGTTTAGTGCAGTGTGGTGTGCGGAGTGTTCCACACTGGACTACCTTCAATAATCAGTGCATGCTTTCACAGCTTTTCATTCGCTTCGTTAAGTGAAAACCCCGCTTTGATGTCCATGGTGTTTGTACGTGGTATTGTGAACCAAAGCCCCGCAGAACGTTACGGTTCTTTTGTCGAGCATCCGTTAGGCACCGCAATCTCTAGAGCCGCATTTGCATGTGTATGTGTGTGTGTTCATTATTGAATGGGACAGACCTACTTTGTATTCGACCGATGAGAAGGGCAGCGATCCTGGGAAAGTACCGACAGCATCTAGCAGTGTGATATTTCAGCAATCTAAGATGATTTAATGTCTATCTTAACAAAAGTTGAATGGTGCCAAACCATAAGGTCTAAAGCGCCAGACTCCCTTCCCCCTCCCCTCCAAATACGTTTTTTTTGCTTAAAACATTTCAGGGGTCATTCCCCACCTGCTGCAGTAATGAGGAAGGTGAAGTATTTAGGATGGTGAAATCCCTCCCCCTCCTGGAAAAAAATACGAAAATGAACATGGAAATCGACAAAATTTGTTGGGCTTTTGAAGAAACCCCCTCTTGCCCCATCTTCAAATCATCCGTGAGGACTTGACAGCAAACCTTGGTTGGTAAGGTGGACACCAATAAAGGTTATTCAAATTTGGCCCCTTAAAATCACGCCAGTGTTTCTGAAGACATATTTCGGAAGTGAGTATTAAAACCTGGACGTCAGAATGAAGTAATGAATGACATTAATGCGCTGATGTCCTACTTGTTACAAGGAAAAAAGATGTTTTGAACGTTTATATGTGGTGCCATACTTGTGGTGCATATGACTGTTTGGCAAAATTTCGACAAAAACGCGACTTTTTCACGTCATAGGTGCATAGCGTCTGAACTTGTGGTTTGAACGAAATCAGATCAGTGCTACCTACATGTATATTTTTCATGAAACTAGTTGTTTCCCCTCTTCTGAAAATTTTATTCTTGGCGCTTGATAAGTTAGGGTTTGGCACCCTTAAATTGTGTCTGGTGTTTAACTTATCTGGTAAAAGGAGTATTTTTTTAGGATACTTCACACCTTATTATAGTTATCTTTTAAGTAAGTGGAGAATCAGTTTTGCAATGTGTTTCATCCTAGAAATTTGATACTATTACGATGCAGTATCTAGAAGATTGTCTACCGCAAAAATGAGTAGGATTCTAAATCACCTGGAAGACCTGGAATTGTCAGAGATGTAGGAACTGCCAGGAAAAATGAGGGAAGTAGGTTTAACCTGGTATAGTCTAGGTAATTTTAAATGTAATGTTAGTCAGGGAAATTTTCAGTAGATAAAATGCTACTCTTAAGTTGTCATAATCACCAATGCTTTACAATGATGTCCTGGATTGCTGAAACATCACGCTGCGGCTGAATCAGTTTTGTAGGGAGTCTTCAGCGGTTTTTCAAAGTAAAGTAGATGTAATTCAAGACTTGGATCTCAAGCAGCAAATAACCTGTTAAATGATGGATATTTTTCTCGAGAGGGAAAAATGAATATGGCCATATATAGGGTTATATATGCCATTACGGACCATGTACGAGCCATGTATGGCAACTTTACATAAAGCCACGCTGTACATGACTGCATGCATGGCTATATGCAAATTGGAAAGTATTCCATTTTTTACTAAAGATAATGTCATACTGCTCACTTCCCATAAGCAAATGTAATACACTGTACATGTCAATTTAAACAAAATTTTAGCTTTAATAAACAACGCAATTTACTGTTATATTTTCCAGGTAAGGACATGTACAGATATGATTGACCATCTCTGTAAATATGTTGACATATAATGGTCATACATGTATGTAAGAACGGAAAAATATGCATTGCGGTATGGACATGAATGGGCTTATTAGCCATATATGTCCATGTATGTACATTTATATAGGCTCTACTGTAAAATATACATGTCAAACCGACCATATGGAAAGTTACATGTATGTCCAGCATGTGACGTTATATGGACAACGTCATAGGTGTCCATATGTAGCCCATATTTACTTTTCCCTTCTAGGAATTCTTAAGCATCTATTCTCAAACACCATGTGCAAAAAGTCGTTAAAGAAATTAAGGCTTTGAAAAGTCACTGTAGTCCAGCAGACACTATGTTAAAGCAGCTGGCGACTAATGCACCGGCACATTTGTGATCGTTGTAGAGTGATCAAGCTCATTGATGTATTAAGCGTACCGATAGCTTTTGGATCTTGTTTTGTTCAATGTGATAACTTCGAATTTTATAAAAGTCCACCGGGTTTCGTGCTGGCAGCTGCCTTCCACTCCCTGGGCGAAACTTGCACGATTGTTCGGTGTTAGCGACGAAGGTAACCTACCCGTACGAATGGGTTGTGGCTCATTTTCTCCCCTCATTTACATGTAGTGACTTTCGCTCATAATGTTACGGATAGATACTGTGCTGCATGAATGTGGTAGCACCAGTCCAGTGGAGCGCGCGGCTGTTTTGTGTGCTTTTAGTGTGTAGAAGATGCAATTTGGGTGGAGCGTTGTCGCTACCATCCTTCGTAGCGTGATCTCGAGGATACGGCTCAGGTGAATCCCGCACCACAGCGACGCTGGTCCCAATGCTCGGTGTCCGCATGGTTTCCGCACTAGTCCCCATTTGGGCTCGTGTGGGCTATCTACAGTGCAAGGACTGCTGGGATTGTTCTGATCTGCCTTCACTGGGGCAGACAGGGTTATCCTCCCTGATGATGTCACTTTTTGAAGTGATTGTCAAGATTCTGCCCGCTGAAAAGGATCATGCCGAAACTGATCTGGAACGGCATCAGCGGTGGTGCGGGCTTCATCTGGTGGCAATCGAGCAAACGTCCTTTGTTTGACATTTTCTTTTGTTTCCACCTTTCTGAAGAAATGCAAACTGAGGAGAAAGAGAATGGCACCTTTTTATATTATAGTTTTTGTTTCGATTTTTTCCGTTTCAGCTAGGGGTTGCGCCACCCGAAATCCCCTTTTTACCACTAACTACTGCAGGATGACACAGTACTGACCCTCTGCTCCAGGTATATAAGTAAATCATCTTCACGTGTACTGACCTGTTTTTTTTTTGACTTGACGTACGTCTCCACCCAATTGACTCTTTTTTTTCTCTCACTCTTCTCTTCTGGAAGGTTGTGTCTCTTGTTCTTGTCTCTTCCCTGCTCTTGTCTCAATCTCACTCCACCATTCTTATCAGTAGTGGTCGGCCTAGTTTGTTTTCGGATTGCTGAAGCAGTGCAACTTATGTTGGTGAATGCTTTCCTATGGTCTCTGTGTTGTTCGTTTTGTTTATTTTGCATTTCTGTAGTCGCTGCAAGGTTTACAGGGAGAGGGAGATATAGAGGCTCTGCGGATTGGTGTGGAAGAGTTCGGTTACCCTTGACCTATCCCCCGCGACCCTTCCACCGTAGAGCGCATTCAAAGTGCAAAAAATAATCTACTCGGAGCAGCCTCGATGACCAGACAGACAGGTAACGGGGCCTCAGGAGAAGGACTTCAAAAGTTTCTGAAAAATTATGGCGGCCCAATTGACCGCAGTGGAGAAATTTTGGTAGCCAATTCGAAGATTCTCAACGCGTTATCTCTGGGTGTGCCGAGCTGTGGCTAGCGCTGCGCCGGGAGACATTTTCTGGCAGTAATTGTTTACACAAATTCATCCATGAATGAAGCGCATTTAGAAAGCTCAGGCCGCGGTATCGGTAGCACCTTTAAAACAAAATGGAAGAGTTTGATATTTTGCGTGACAAATGTTTTCACGTGAAATATCAAGCTGAATTTGTCTATGGTAGATAACTTGGCCGAAACCTGTGTGTAGGCCTTCAGAACCGATGTTCTTGGCGCTTTCGTCCATCTGTCTGTCAGTCAGTCGATCATTATTGCACCAGCGTTTTATCCTAACTGCGACTGCACCGATGTCTGGTTCTGGCAGTGGTCTAGTTGTTTGCACAGAAATTAACCCCCTTGTCAGCAAAACTCCCAGTTCCGAGAGCCGTGGCAGAGCATGGAGTAGACCTCTGTTTGAGCACGGACTCCTCCGCATAAATGTCCACGACTAACACCGCAGTTCTTGACAAATGGAGTTGTGCATCCCATTCACGCTGTATGAAAAGTTCAATCCTGGCATAAAATGCAACATTGGAGTTGTATTAGCTAGAGCAGGAACCTCTACCTAAAGTCTGATCAAAGAAGCTACTTTCTCCCTGTAATTTTTAATATTTTTTTTTGGTTGAATTTTTTAAGACGGTTTTCTTGAATCCGCTAGATCCGAACCTTGCAAAGTTCTTGCTCAACCTTGTTTTCAGTGATGAAACTGTTATTACTTGTGTGCACACCCCATTGCAACTTAGTGTCCAGTAACATTGCATTCTCCCAAGACTGCCCCACCGCTCTTCTCCCATTTGCATCCTCAAACGCTCGGCTGATTTAATTTTAAAACTGCTGTTTGTGCGTGCGACTAAGCTCGGTGTCTTTCTGCTCGAATTCTGCTCGTTTCGCAGCGTCAACCTCCTCCCTGGCTTGCATCACGGCTTGCTCGAAATTCTTGTGTCCACCCTGGTAATGTCATCATTTTTGCTAGTTTTCTCTGTCTCTTTTCCAGAACTAATTGTTTGGCGTTTTCTTATTTCGATAGTTATTTGTCAAGAGTACCGTTACGAAGTCTGAAGAATTATCGTTCGTTTTTTTTGTATTTATTTCAAACCATCAGGGTGGTAATGCCATCCGTTAATAGGGTGACCATACACCTGAAAAGCAGGGACACAGGGAAAAATCATAGTTTTAGCAATTTTCAGGGTATTCTGGCTTGACGTTTCCTTCTGGGCGTTAAGAGCTTGAACCGGTGAAGAAAGAGATAACAATAAGTTTTTGCATTAACAGTACTAAAAGTCAGTTGCATGTTTAGTAGCAAACTTGTTAAAAATTTAGTGTATTGACTTTCATGGCAGATGCGTCCATCGATAAAAAATCAATGAGAAATATAAGGTAAAAGGCTGAGCGTTAAAACTGCATACTCTGGTGAAGGAGAAGATGAAATGTTTTTGCATTGCAGAAAATAATGGATTGTCTTAAGCATTGTTTAAATTTGTTAAAATGTAAACCTTGTTACAAATTCATAGCATAGGCACATGAAGGTAACATGACGTGGAAAAATCAGGGAACTGAAAATTTCTAAGTGTGGTCACCCCATTGAACGACCAAACTGCTCGTGCTTTCCCGCCGGAGCAAACCGCAAAACCGAAGGATATTTCTTCAGACTCGTTAGCGCTTCACCCGCTTCTCACTTTCCAATGGGGAACGAAGTTTTGATTTCGCGCCTCGTTTCACTCGTCGGCACTGGCTGAGAGTGCGCTTCCGGAAGCATGCCGTAATTTTGCCCAAGTCTTGTATCGAGCTCTGACTCGCCCTGCCAGTGCTCACCAGTGAAAGGCAGCTGTCCCAAAGAGCAACACGGTATCTGCGTGTGATTACATTTTTGAAAAAAAAATGAGAGGTAAGGCGATTAGGGAAAGTTGGGAATAACCCCAATAACTGCAAATGTACTATTAGCTCAATTTCCGAAAAAAAAATCAGATGCCGTGTTTTTCCTCGGGGCAGCCGAAGGGAATGGCATGGCTTCCCCATTGGCCTCTTCCGTCGGCCACCACACGAATTTCATATTTGTTTTCTCTTCTCTCTTTTGTCTCTTCCATTACGTGAATTCCGCCCACCGAAGCGGCCGAGGACACGAGCGAGGCGTACACGTGCACAAGTGCGACCAGTGCGGCGAGACGTTCGACGCGCGGCCCGACCTGGAGGCGCACTGCATCCTGACGCACAACAGCGACCTGCTGGACTGCGACCGGTGCGACTTCCGCACCACCAACCTGTCCAGCCTGGAGCAGCACCGGCACGAGCGGCATGCGCACGAGGGCCCTGTGGCACCCTACACCCCCATCGTGTCCAAGCACGCCACCCCCGTGCCGCGGGAGATCCGGTGCCGCGAGTGTGGCTGCGAGTTCGTCGACCACTCGTCCCTGCAGACGCATTTCCTTGTGCTGCACAAGAGCGAGCGCATCGTGCCCAGGATGCCGTTTGCGTGCGCCACATGCCAGTTCACATGCGCCACCCAGCAGACCATGATGGAGCACATGCGCGTTCACACCGGGCAGGTGCTCCAGTGCCGGGCCGAAGAGTGCCAGTTCCGCACGCCCTACGATTCGGTGCTCCGGGAGCACGTGCAGTACGCGCACACGGACGACTTCATCGTAAGGTGCCCACACTGTGGCCTCGCCTCCGGATCCACCGGCACCTTCGAGCGGCACTTCGCAAGCCACCACCCTAGGATGTGCCATGCTTGCGCGGCTGTGCTCCGCAGGCACTTCCCCAACCGGAACTCGGGGGCCAGCTCCCCGGCGTCCTCGTCGTACGCCCACGGGCTCGGCTTCTCTGTCTACGACTCAGCTGGAGACCTCCACGTGGTGCAGGTGAAGCGGTCGCGCAAGCAGAGCAAGCCCCGAAAGCTTGTAAAGAACAGCCGCGGAGGCAGGCGCAAGGGGAACCGGCACCATGGCCGGGCCTGGGACGAGCTGGACCTGACCACCGCGGGCAAGTACAGGTGCCGCATGTGTAGGCCCCTGAGACCATACTTCGCGCTCCGCAACCTGCTTGTGCACCGCGCTTGGAGGCACGGGCGCAAGGTCTACCCCTGCGAACACTGCGGCTGCACGTTTGTGCACCAGTACCAGGTGCTGCTGCACGCCAGCCGGGTGCACGTCGCCCATCACGGTTATAACCATCTCCATCCGCATCATCACCCTCACCCTCATCATCAGCCACATCCCCAGCATCCGCACCAGGTTACACAGTAAGGACCGTTTTCGCCTCCGGAGGCCAGACTGCAGCACGATCAGGAATGACTTCTCGGGAAAGCGAAAGATGCGCCTGTGAAGCGCTTAGCATAAGTATTTAATGGGGTTTAGGTGAAAACGCCAAAAGTAGAAATGCCGAACTTCAAACAAGCTGAAAGTAAGAATGTCGAACTTCAAAAAGGCTGAATTGCAAAATAAGGCCGAAAGTAGATATGCCGACCTTCAAAAAAAGGCCGCAAGTAAAAATGCCGAACTTCGTAAAGGCCGAAATCAAATGCGTAAATTAAAAAACATAGAAGTGGTCTAAATGCACCAGGACCAGCATCCCTGAGAGAATCCCTGAGAAAGATTGACGATTGAAAGAAATTTTGTGTATGTAAAAAATGTTGCCAACTTCGTTCCTTTAGTAATGTTTCCAAAAACGTGTGAGGAAATTTAAAGAGTAAATCCGTAATCGGAGATGCAATGTTTTAAGAGAAGATTCACTTTCTATGCGGCATTTCTGTCATTCTTAAATTAACTAATTTTATGCTGGTTTTTCTACTTTTTCGTTCTTTTAATTACGCTAATTTGCAATTAGGCGTTTTTGCCATCAGCGTTTTCACGAGATACCATTTAATGAACTTGACGTTTAGGCAACTAGGTCACAGGCACTAGTAGTCACAAGGTATGATTTTTTTGGGAATTCTGACAGAGAATGGTCTGCTAATGATATTGAATTTTGAAAAATGTTGCCTTTCAGGCGTATCTGTTCGATTAAGTTTGGGTTTTTCGAAAACATTACACCAGTTCTGATTAAAAGGTAACCCAGGATTATTGTAACATGAGCTCCTGGATTTGGTTGGTAACAAAAACAGGTAATTCCTATAGAAGAAATTGACCCAGTCAGGGATCCTCCCAATGCACAATATTTTCCCAAAAAATTCTTGAAGTGATGTTTGGATTAAAAAAAAAATAGGACTGACGTTTCCTTATTCTGTTGAAACTTGAAATTTTCCTCCCATTTCAGGTGTAAGTTTAGGGTTCCTTAAAGTTTCTCAGTGCTTTATAAAGCTTTATAAATTCACAAAATTTAGCAAATGCCAGATAGCTTTCAGAGCTGCTGTCGGATACTGTCGAATGTTGTGTATTCTTTGAAATTTTAAACGTGTGATTTAGTACAATTTGGCACAATTTAAAAAAAAATAATAATGCTGTTGGAAAACACTTGATGGATCGTAAATGGATTTTGGCTTGAATTTAGAGACAAAAATTACTTAAGAAATAATAATAAGTGGAATTTGCTCAACTACAAAAGAAATCCTCGATTTTGAGGCTCCCACTCTCGGCCCGTGGCCACTTGCTAATAGGAAAAATGATTTTCTTCAAACTAATTTTATCAATTACCGTTTGGCCCACTAATGATATAATAGAAACTGAAAACAAATTAAGACCGATGTGTTGACACTATTTGGGAAAAGGTGTCTGGTCCTGGTGGAAAAAGTTTATCATTTGCTATGAAAGGAGGGGAGGGCAGGGTTCCCACAGAACCTGGGAATCTTGAGAAAGTCAGAAAAATTTTGAAAATTGTTCAGAATGCCAGGGGATTTAACGTTTTGAATTATTTACCAAATAATAAGGCAAAAATCAATGATTGATTCATTTTTCTCTTACGGCAGTCCTTTAATTAATATTTATAAGTCAAATTTGTAAAAAAAAATATTGCAAAAACCATGAATTGTATATAATTGTTTTCAATTTTTTTGCCAAGGCACTCCATTAAATATTAATATTTCTTAGCAAATTTTGTATGCCAAAATCTATGATTTATAATTTCGGTTTTAATTTTTTGCTTTGCCTGCAGCATTAGATGAAAGAGCGCCTGGTATTCCTCAACATTTTTTCTTAAGAGAAATAGAGACCAAAATCCATAATTTCTGATAATTTTTACGAAAACATTCCCCTGCACCATTTCATAAATTAATTAATTAATATAACCTTCCATAACCCCCATGTACTAAAACTTAACAATGGTTTGATTATCTTAGTTAACGACAAATTTCTATTCACCGTTTTATTTTCAAAGGCATTCTTTAAAGGCCTGTTATTGGCCTATGGAGAGACGGTACAGGTCAAGGGAAAATGACATTTTGAACTTTGGGAAACTTGGGAAAGTCAGGGGAGTTTATTTGACCAAAGCTGTGGGATAACTAGGGGAATAAAAAAAAAATAATAATTACTGCAAGATCTGTTGTACGCCACATCTCATTGGAACTAATGTGTGTCTTGATAAGTGTAATGCACAAAAAGCATGTCTTGACAGGCTTGTGACCTACCGATGACCTTCATTTAAATCCATTGCGTATTTGAAGAGATTGCATTCCCAAAAAGTTCCTGGCACGAAGAGGGTGTGTGTTACTGTGTAATTTACTGTGCTGCTTAGACGTATTCTCCTTCATGCTTACAGGCCACATTTTTTTGGGCATTTTTTAATTTTTTATTTGCCATGAGTTGACTTTCTTTTACTTTTCATGTGCCATGAAATCAAGGGGCATTGAACACCGCGGGCGAGAGGAAAGGAGATTCCCGCGAGGTTTTTATACATTTCCATTGCGATCGTTCATGTTTTGACTCCGTCAAATCCAACGCTGTTATATTCGTATTTCGACATGGATCCGAATTAGTTCGTATCCTGTTTCCCCGTTGCCAGTGGAGAGCCGAAGTGACTGTCTGGAAGTATCGCCGTGCTGTCGAATGTTACAATTCCAGGGCTGGTTTACAGGCTTCACCACTATTCCAGGATCCACTAGTGTCCACAATGAGAATTCCTAGTTTTTAATGCTTGTATTTATATTAAGACAATAGAATAAAACTCATCTGTTGTATTTCTGAAGCTGAGCATTCGTAAGTTGTGTGCTGGATGGCACTTGGACATCACCGGACCCTTAAGTGAACTGTAATCGCTACAGTAATGTATGTGTTATCCGATGTTCGGTTTAACCGAGGTATCGAGCGCGTACGTTGAAAAAGCATCATAACAAGAAGGGGAAGAGCTTTAAGGTGTATTCAAATTGGACTAAAATGAAAGGTGTACAGCAGGGTTAATGCCCACCTGGGACGTCGGGGAAATTTCCCTTTTCTGCTTGCAAATCATGAAATCCTGCATGAATATACACTGAATTTTTGGGTGGCACTTCCAGTGGGAGATGCTATAAGCACTAAGGAATTTATAAATATTAATATTTTCGTTTATTTTACCGAAAAAATGCAATGGGCAGGAAAAAACTGATGGTTTATTGTTTCTTCAGAATTTATTTTCGAAACGTTAAGGAAATTGTTGGATTTAGTTAGGAAAACTTAGTTGGTTTGGTCAGGGGAATGTTTTTTTTTAAAATTTGAGCACGAACCCTGAACAAGAATCTAAGGACAGGACATGGTCTTACAGTGATACTGTTTTAAATATGGGCAGCTTGCAACGAAACCTTTCTTGAGCAATTGAGAAAAATTAAGTGGAAAAATATTTCATTATAAATTGCAGGGTTTTCCCAGACCTGGTAAAAATGGAAATATAAAGGAAGTGATATTTGTGTGAAAAATTCAGGAAAATTTAACATACTAATATTATGTTGCTTTTGATGGCTAAAAACTTGGGTAGTTTCTTGTTCTTTTAATATATTACTCATTGCAAACTGAGTATTTTAAAAATTCCAGCTGCGTGAAACCTGATAAATCATTTGTAGAGTCCATGTACGTATGCATCATTGGTCAGGGTGGTCAAGGAAATTAGATAGAAAAACTGGGAAAATCAGTAAAGTTTTAAATTTTATCTCTGAGGGAACTTGTGAGAGAAGAAAGGTCACCCACAGGCATTACCAAGAGGACAGAATAGCCGCGTCCCTTAATTGGAATCTCTTCCGCTAATTGTACTCAGCGATGCAGATAACTTGTTGTGTTTTTTTATTAAACATTTCCAATCCTTAATCGAGTCTTTCATCTCGCTCCCAGCGAGATTACTTTCCTCCTTGTAGGCCATCCCCTTCCAGAGACTCCCCGCCACTGCGTTCCGCTCCTGGCGGGTCTTGACTTCTCCGCTGCCGGCGATTTGTACACATCGCTGAAGGTAGGTTTCCAGATTTCCGGGAGCTTCGAGAATCTCATCCTACACCTAAGTGCAAAAAATTCGACTCGCCATCCTGAATCAGGACAAAAATGTTATTCTCAGCCACGAAATGCCCGATTTAAAATCGGAAAAATGCGTTTTGTCAGCAATTTATTCCTCTTTATAATTCACCAAGTTTGAAAAGGACTTTTGCTAAATTTCTCTGGAGAATAGCCTGCAACTCCAATGCCTTATACAACTGAAACATTTAATTGCCAATCATATGTGTTTTGAGGACATTTTTTAAAACATTGTACCACAAATCATAATGTTT